>PVJC01041858.1:0-15203 GCA_004026665.1 Murina feae
GGGCTCAGCTTCACTTTCGCTGCTGCCGCAATGGAAAGGGCTGTTTACTCAGGTCCGTGAGTGGCGGCCGCCATGTTGGCTGGGCTAATTTGCATACAGCCGCTCTGATTGGCTGGTGGGCGTGGCTTACCCTGTCTCGGAGAAACAGTTAATTTTAATATTTCGCTTTTATTAGTTTAGATAGTTCTCACATGTCCACAAATCTGCAAGCCCAGAAATTCCTGAGGACACACGGAAGACGTTAGTCCATAAAATCAGATCATTCTGACAGGAAGTCAGAGCACAGATTCTGTGAAAAACCTATTGTTCCAAAAGTCATGATTTAGAATGTGTTGCTAATGCTGAGCAGAACTACGACCAAAGAGGGCAAATGTTTGCCTAAGAAAAGCAAAGACTAGATAAATCTACCTTCCAGCTTTCTCTCTTCTTGTGCCTATTAAACACACACACACACACACACACACACACACAGCCCAGACAGGTAACTTTAAAAGCTGGCGAAAGGAAATGAAAAAAAGCAGTCATATTCTTTTTCACACCTGACAATGCCCCAGCAACAAGCGGCAATAAAGGAGATCTGCAATGGTATGTACCTTTGCTGACCTGAGTCTTCCATATCCAAAAGAAAGTGGGTAATGTCCTCCATTAGCAGAAGAAAAGCTTTAAAACTTGTTCAGGTTTACCAGTAACAAATTATGCTATCTGATTTTTTAATACGCAGGTGTAAGATTCAAAGTGTACAGACTGTACACATCAAAGAATATGTTTTTTAGTGGCCTGACTTTGGAGGATATAAAGGAACCTGAAAATTAACTTACTACTTGCAACAGATTTAAACCACAATGTTCTAGGAAAAAATAACCATAAAATGCATTATTTAAGATTATTATTGCTGACATCTAGAGGCATATAAATAATTAATTGTCTATTGGATACTAATTTTAGACAAATCATTCCTGCAATGTAGCAGCAAAGGAGTATTTCCTGTTAGATGAGAACCAGGTATCATCTTGCTGATATTCAAAAGGAATGGGGTGTGGGGGGAAGACCCAATGTCTTATTGTCAGATAAGTTTGCTATATTTATTTTAGAAACATCAAGCAAGAACTTCAAAAACACACTGGGTGGGAGTGCTCTATCTAATCGTGATATGTAAATGATTCTTATTTAGTCCAATAGAATTTTATAGTTCTTACTCTGGCTTTCGATTCCCTATTGAAATATTTAAACCTGATACCTGTTATCTAGCATTAATATCGATAAATGTCTCATACTTCTGCTTCAGCAGATTCATAGTAATAATCGAGCCAAAAATCAAAAAATATTTCCTTAAAAATGTGCCCTTTACTCTTCAAAGTATTTACCCACCCATTGTCAAAAATTACACACAAGCAAAAAGAGACCTCTAATATAACCTTCTAAAATCCTCTTATTTGACAAAGCATCAAATTCAATAAATACCATCTGCGTATTTACTAAGTAAGTGCTATGCTGGGGTCAGGGAGGAAAACAAAATATATGCATATGCTGCCATTGGAAGTTTATATACTTGTCCAAGTTCACCTAATTTGTAAGGGCCTGATCTAGGACTTTGTATTGTTATTTATTAATTATTATATTATTTTCCATATGAACAACTATAGACCTACTTTTGCCCTACCTTGTATATAAAGAACTTACAACAACAGAGTAAACAACAATCTAATTTAAAAATGAGCAAGGACTTGAACAGACACTTTCCCCAAGAATATATAAAAATGGCCAACAGATATATGAAAAGATGCTCAACTTCATTAGCTATAGGAGAAATGCAAAGCAAAACCACAATGAGGTTCCCCTTCACACTTATCTGAATAGCTATTATCAGCAAGACAAGAAATAACAAGTGTTGGAGAAGATGTGGCACTTTTCACAGAACTTGAAAAAAGAATCCTAAAATTTTCTGGAACCACCAAAGACCCCAAATAGCCAAAGCAATCTTAAGAAAAAAGTGCAAACTTAAGAAACCACGCTTCCTGATTTCAAACTATCCTACAAAGCTAAGTCATCAAAACTGGCATAAAAACAGACGCATAGCTCAATGGAACAGAAGACACAGGCCAGAAGCATATAAACCCATGCTTATATGGTTAAACTTTGAGAAAGGAGTTAAGAACAAACAATGGGAAAATACAGTCTCTTGCATAAATAGTGGACAAATAATGCAAGATATGAAACTAGACCACTTGTGTACATCATATACAAAAACTCAAAATAGATTAGAGACTTAAATGTAAGTCCCGAAACCATAAGAATCCTAAATGAAAACATAGGCAGTGTACTCTTTAACATCACCTTAGCAATATTTTTTTGGATGTCTCCTCAAACAAGGGCAGCAAAAGGAAAAATAATCAAATGGGACTACATCAGACAAAAGACTGCACAGCGAAGGAAACTATCAACAAAATGAAATAGCCATGTATATTATATAGCTGATAAAGGGTTAATATCTAAAATATACACTGAGTGGTCAGATTATTACGACCACCTGACGTTTGTAGGCAAATTAGCTATAATTTTGCACTGAAGTTGCTAGAGGGCCAGACCATTATAAATAGGGAAGCAGGTTGTGTACCACAACAGTAGAAGTGATTTTTTTCTGAAGATATGGATAAACAACATTATTTAACAGCCTTTGAATGTGGACTATATATATATATATCCCACATTTATTATATATATATATATATATATATATATATATATATATATATATACACACACACACACACTATATTAAAACTCACATAGGTCAACATCAAAAAAATAAACAATCTGATTTTAAAATGTGTAGAGGACATAAATAGACATTTCTCGAAAGAACTATAAATGTTCAAAGACAGATGAATAGATGCTCAACATCACTAATTATCAGGGAAATGCAAATTAAGCTATAATGAATATCACCTCACCATGCCAGAATGACTATTATCAAAAGGACAACAAATAACAAGTGTTGGTAAGGATGTGGAGAAAAGGGAACCCTTGTATACTGTTGATGGGACTGTAAATTAGTGCAGTTACTATAGTATGGAGGTTTCTCAGATATTAAAAATAGAACTGCCATACAACTCAGCATTTCCACTTCAGGTATTTATCTGAATAAATTGAAAACACTGATTTGAAATGATACACACACTACTATGTTCATTTCAGCACTGTTTTCAATAGCCTAGATATATATGCAATGGGATATTACTCAGCCATAAAAAGAATGAAATCTTGCCATTGTGACAACTGGGCTGGACCAGTTGCTATAGTGGACATACAATATTATTTCAGGTGTACAATCACCTAAGTGAAATCAGTCAGACAGAGAAAGGCAAATGCCATATGATTCAATTACATATAGACTCTAAAAATCAAAACAAATGGGGGAAAAAGAAAAACAAAAACAGAATCATGGATATAGAGAACAAACTGACAAACTGATGGTTGCCAGAGCAGAGGGGTAGAGAGTTAATGGGTGAAAATGGTGAAAGGAAATTTAAGGTACAAAATTCCAGTCATAAAATAAATACAGCACAGAGAATCTAATATAATAAAAGAGTAATATGCAAATTGACCATTACCCAAGACACCTAAGCCACGCCCACCAGTGAACCAGAGCAGCTGTATGCAAATTAACCCAGCCAAGATGGAGGCCAGCAGCTACGGAGCTAGAGCAAACCAGAGGCTTCTGTTGCAACTGCCTGCCTAGGCTGGCTGAGCCTCTGCTCACGGCCACACCCACCAGCCAATCAGAGTGCTGTATGCAAATTAACCCAGCCAAGATGGAAGCTGGCAGGGCGACTCTGCACTGGGAGCCTCCATGGTTGGCATAGCTGTGCCAGGTGTGTCAGCTCAGTGGTGGGGGGGGGGGTCCAGCCCGGGGCCTCCTCGGGGCATCCAGGAGCACCCATCCCGGGTCTACTGCCTGCCCCTGTCCCTCGGGGGCCTCCACCAGGCGTGCGGGAGAGCGGGTCCTCCATGGGGCTTGTAGGAGCAGCCATCCTGGGTCCGCTGCTTGGCTCCACCCCCTGGGGCTTCCTCGGGGCATGCAGGAGCTCAGGAGCCTCTGCGGGGTGTGCAGGAGCAGCTGTCCTGGGTCTGCTGCCTGGCTTTGCCCCACAGGGGCCTCCTTGGGGCGTCCAGGAGTGCCCATCCTGGGTCAGCTACCTGGCTCTGCCCTGGGGGCCTCCTCAGGGGTGTGCAGGAGCGCCTGTCCAGGGTCCACTACCTTCATCCGCCCCCCAGGGGCATCCACAGGGTGTGCGGCAGCGTCTGCTGCACAGTGCGGAGACTCCGAAGCCAGTCCGCAGGGCTGCAGGCAGAGAGGGGACCCAGGGCAATGGTGGGAGGGGCCATGTGGGGGCATGGAGGATGGGCTGAGACCTGCTCCTGTGCCCACCACAGCCTCACGACCCACATTACCTTTCAAGGTGCACAAATTTGTGCACTGGGCTCCTAGTATAGTCAATAATATGGTAATACATTTGTACAGTGACAGATGGTTACCAGATTTATCATGATGATCACATCAAGGTATGTACTAAATGTTGAAATACTATATTGTACACCTGAAATAATATTGTATGTCCACTATAGTAAAAAAGTATAAATCAGGACAATTTTTATAAGCATATTAAAAAGCTCTGAAAGCAAAGATCTGATGAATTAAAATTCCAAAGGAAGAAATATTCTTCCTAGGTTTTATGGGATAAGTTGTGCCCCACAAAAAGATATGCTGAAATCCTAACCCCAGTCCCTATGTATGTGTCCTTGTTAAATAGGGGCTTTGGAGATGTAATCAAGGTGAGATGAGATCACAAGGTGGGCCTGTCTCCAGAGCTGTGAGAAAGTACATTTCTAGTATTGTCAACCGATGGTCATTGGCACCAATTCAGTGTCAACAGGAACCCCTAATTTTGGGTGTGTTGAAGAAGAAAACTTTATTTAGTGACAACAGCTCAGTTGTGATACAGGATGGCTATGGGAACAGCACTGCTGTGCAAGTCTCCATAGTATTACAGCTCAGTTATGAAGCAGCCCACCTGTAAAACAGCACAGCTCAGAGGAGGCCTGAGGTGGCCTGGGACAGGTCCCACTCTAGACAATCCCATTTCCCCCTTCTCTGCTCTGCCTGCTCTTCTCTGCTCTGGCAAGATGTCTTTGGTGTTTCCTCTTCTGCACTTCAGCTCCAGCCAAGAAAATACAGTGCACTCTTGGAGCCAGAGGAGAGCTGACATATAAACAGAAGTCCCTGCCCCTGGTCCCCCATTGGTCCCTCATGCAAATAATATTTCAAATCATTACAGTTTGGTACAAAAGGCACAGTCCTGTTTGGTCAGAATAGAGTCACTCTGATTGGTCAGTGAAGATGCTGATGGGGATATAGCTGTGCACCTCTAATTGAACCGAGAAAGCCTCGGTCCTATTGGCTGAAATATAATTCTGGAAATGCTTTTTAGGGGCTGGATCAGATGGCAGAAACACCACACAGGCAGGCAGTTCAGTGCAGACTTCTTCCTCAAGTGTTATTTGAGTGAGAGCCCCTGTTTAGAAACAACTACTGGGCTCTGTTTTTAAATTTGAGCCCAAGTAGCCACCAGGAGCCCTTCTTGGTAGGTATCTTCTTTCTCAGGGTACAGTGTTTAGCCACCTAGTTTGTGGTAATTTGTTAAAGCAACCACAGGAAGTGAATACACTGTGTGAGAAAACATCTCTGACCATTTTCTTTCCTGGGGGAATTTCCTGATTCTGGTCATGGCTGAGAATCAATCAGGCTTTCCTAGGTAGAAGGACTACAGCAGAGCTTTGCAGCCCCAGGGGGTTGCCGTGGCAGATTAGAAACTCATGAAGCACAACTCTTAAGCCCAATTTTCCCCATGAGACATCTCCTGAGTGCTGAGGTAGAATGGGAAACTGGGAGGCTTCATCAAGAGGCTTTTAGATGCACAGAGAAATTCCTAAAAGTCTTATGAAAAAGTAGATAAATGTAACTAAATAATCAATAGAAAAAAAAACAAACATAACCAGATACATAGGTTATCCTCATATCAGGGTGGATAGAGGACTCTAAAATACTATCTATACTAATAAAAAGGTAATATGCTAATTAGACTGAACATCTTCCAGACAACCTTCTGGACATCCTTCCGGACAAAGCCATGGTGGCAGGGCTGAGGCAGAGGCAGTTACAGGCGATCAGGCAGGCAGAGGAGAGCAGTTAGGGGGATCAGGACAGCAGGCAGGTGAGCCGTTAGGAGCCAGCAGACCCAAGGGTCCCAGATTGGAGAGGGTACAGGCCAGGCTGAGGGATCCCCCCCACACTCCTATGCAAAAATTTCATGCACCAGGCCTCTAGTGATTAATAAGCCTCTATAGGACTGTTCAAGAAGAAGGAGGAGGAGGAGGAGGAGGAGAAGGAGGAGGAGGAGGGGGAGGAGGGAGAGGAGGAGGAGGGGGGGAGGAGAGAGAGAGAGAGAGAGAGAGAGAGAGAGAGAGAGAGAGAGAGAGATTATCCAAAGAGGGATAAAAGGTCAACATTACTGAAATTATTAGCACAAATAGGGAGAAGGAATATAATAAAAAAGAGTATGTTGATACAATTTTTAGATAAAATGAATTTAGATAAAATGTAAGAACTCCTTAAAAATCATAAAATAGCAAAGCTGAAACAAGAAAAACATCTGAGTAGTCATTTATTCATTAATTTAACTTGTAATTTAAATTACACTACTCCTTACCTTCCACTGAAATCAACCAATAAAAGAACAGAATATATGAAACAGTTTTCAAGATACTCGATATCAGCCATAGGAAGTTGATTACTGGGAAATATAAAAAATGGAAGATGCCTTTACTCCTACCCCAGTTTACAGCCTTTAGAGAGTTTCTAGGCATCAGCACAGGAAGGGGAAACTCAGGCAGTGCCCACTGGACTCCCTGAGATGAAGACAAGGTGGTGAGAATCTGGAGACACCATGGCAGCAGGAGTCTTTGGGAAAGAGGAACAGAGAGGAGAGGAACAGGGCAATTGAAAGGAATAATCTCAGAGAGGTGTAGAGTCTCCTTCAATTACTCAACTGACTGATCAGCACAAGCACGTGAGAAAACTGCCTGAGACCAAGGAAAGACATCTGAGGTTAGAGATTACAATGTCTGATGCTCACACAGGTCCAGAAATAGTGTGCCTCTCCCCACTCACAAAATGGAAAACATCATGGCTCAGGGTCCTGTGAGTATAGTGCTCAGAAGAGCGTTATCTCAGTCGCAAAAATTAAGCCTACCCTGAGCATGGCTCCAGGCCCACTTCACAAAACTTAAAAACAATGCCTAAAAGAACCAAACTGTTTCTACGTAATTTAATTGCATCCCAGACAAAAGAGCAAGAATATTTATAGGAGGAGAAAAATATCCAGAAATAAAAAGGTAAAATTCACAATATCTAATCAAAGATTATTCCTTATGCAAAGGCTGGATATTATTACTCATAATGATCAGTAAAACAATCCATTAAAATAAAAAATAATCAATTTAAACCAAACCAGAACTCCACAGATTTTAGAATTAACAGACAACATTAAGACAGCAATGATAGCTATATCCACACATGTTCAAAGAGTTAAGTGAAAATATCTAATCTAATAAAAGAGTAATATGCAAATTGACCCTCACTCCCTTACACCTAAGCCACGCCCACCAGCCAAGCCATGCCCACCAGCCAATCAGAGCGAGTATATGCAAATTAACCCAGCCAATAGCCATGGAGCTGGAACAAGCAGGAGGCTTGACCCAGCATTGGAAGAAGCTAAGGTTCCTGTCTGCCTAGGCTGGCTGTGGCTTCCACTTGAGGCAACAAAGTTTCAATGATAGAAGATAAACAAACCTCAGTTATCTGCTTCCAGCCTTGGTCTAAGGAAGCGCTGGGAGTCTGGGTTGTCAGGGGCAACCCGACCTAGGCTCCAGTTAAAGCAACAAAGTTTCAACTTTAGAAATTAAATAAATCCTAGATACCAGCTTCCAGCCAGCTTAACTGCAAACAGCCATCAGCCATTCAGCTAGGATGGCCAGGCACCCCAGTAGTGACCCAAACCCTGAAGGGACTGTGGGCAGCATGAAAAAAAGTTAATAAAAGTTACAGTCTGGCATAACAAATATTATAAATTGTATGACAATGGACTTATAATCACAATCTAATATAATAAAAGAGTAATATGCAAATTGACTATTACCCGAGACACCTAAGCCACACCCGCCAGCCAAGCCACGCCTCCCATCCAATCAGAGCGGCTGTATGCAAATTAACCCAGCCAAGATGGAGGCTGGCAGGGTGGCTCTGCACTGGGAGCCGTGCCAGGTGTGTCAGCTCAGTGGGGGAGGATCCGGCCTGGGGCCTCCTCAGGACATCCAGGAGCGCCCATCCGGAGTCCAGTGCCTAGCTCTGCCCCCGGGAGCCTCCGAGGGGCATCCAGGAGCGCCTGTCCTGGGTCCACTACCTGGATCCGCTCCCTGAGGGCCTCCCCCGGACATACAGGAGTGCAGGGGCCTCTACGGGGCTTGCAGGAGCAGCCGTCCTGGGTCTGCTGCCTGGCTTTGCCCCCCAGGGGCCTCCACAGGGCATGCAGGAGCATCTGCTGCACAGTGCGGAGAATCCAAAGCCAGTCCGCTGCCCGGCTCCACCCCAGGTGTGTTTGCTCAGCAGCAGGGCCCCACCGAGGGATCCTGCACCAGCGTCCGCCCCTGGCTCGCCACACAGCTCTGCGCCAGGTGTGTCCCCTCAGCGGTGGGGGCCCACCAGGCGTGTGCAATTGTGGGCCCTCCAGTGGGAAACGTCCAGGCCTGCACTCACCAGCCTTCCCACCATCCAGTGCACAAACCCTGAAGGGGCTGTGGGCAGCCTGAAAATGGCCCTCAGCCCCTCACCCAGGCTGGCCAGGCATGCCAGCGGATGGACATCCTCTCAGCCAGGTATCCCAGACTGCAAGAGGGCACAGGCCTGGCTGAGGGACCCCCCCCCCCCCGAGTGCACAAATTTTTGTGCACTGGGCCCCTAGTATATAAATAAGTCTAAAAACCCAATAAGAAAACAACTAAATTTTTGCAAAATATGTAAATACACAGGGGTGGGAAGAAGTAGGTTTAAAGTTGTTTGTAGAGAAAATTATATAATCTAATCTAATAAAAGAGTAATATGCAAATTAACATCACTCCAAGACACATAAACCATGCCCACCAGCCAAGCCCACCAGCCAAGCCACGCCCACCAGCCAATCAGAGCAGCTGTATGCAAGTTAACCCAGCCAAGATGGCAGCCAGCAGCCACAGAGCTAGAGTAAACAGGAGGCTTCTGTTGCACCAGGGATGGAGGAAACTGCCTGCCTAGGCCGGCTGGGTCTCTGCTCAATATAACAATGTTTCAATTATAGAAGCCACAGGAGCTGAAGCAAGCAGGAGGTTCTGTTGCCTGACTAGGCCTCCGCTCAGGCAGCAAAGTTTCAATTATAGAAGATAAATAAACCCCAGAACTTGATTCCAGCCAGCCTCGCTGAAACATTGGGTCAATAGGATCTGTGAGCAGCCTGAAAATGGTCCTCAACCCCTTTCCCAGGGTGGCCAGGCACCCTAGTAGGTACCTGAACCCTGAAGGGACTGTGGGCAGCCTGAAAACGGCCCTCAGCCCCTCACCCAGGCTGGCCAGGCACCCCAGTTGGGACCCAAACCCTGAAGGGACTGTGGGCAGCCTGAAAATGGCCCTCAGCCCCTCACCCAGGCTGGCCACACCCCTCCATGGGGTGAGGGTCCACCCCACTGGGGGGCTTGGCCAACCTGCAAACAGCCATCAGCCCCTCACCCACCAAGCACGCCAGCAGGTGGACATCCCCTGAGGGGTCCCAGACTGCAAGAGGGCACAGGCCAGGCTGAGGACTGCCTGCCCCAAGTGCACAAATTTTTGTGCACCTGGCCCCTAGTAATCAATAAATAATAATAATAATAAACTGTTTTGCATACTCACAACTATAAACTTACTTTTGTCCACCCCTGTACATTTCATCAAAGAAAACATACAGATGGTAAATGAACATACAACAAGGTACTTAACCTCACTAGACATTAAAGGAATACAAATTAAAATCAGAATAAGATACTAATACACACCTATTAAAATGGCTGAAATTAACAAGAAAGACTGTGCCAAATGTTGATAAGGATATGGAAGAATCAGAACTCTCATACAGTGCTGATAGCACCATAAATGACACAACACTTTTGGAAAACAGTTAAGCACTTTCTAAAACCATATATATATTGTCAGTAGTCATCATATATATAGTAGAAATCATATTGTCAGTAGTCTATATTTAGATGATAGATAGATAGATAGATAGATAGATAGATAGATAGATAGATAGATAGATGATAGATAGATTCATTTATTAATTTATCACTTGGTCTAGTCATTTCACTCCTTGGTATCTACCCCAAAAAATGAAAGCAAATGACCTACAAAGACTTGCATGTGAAAGATCATAGCAAGTTTCTCTGTAATAAACAAAAGCGGAACAGCCCAGCATGGAGGTAAATGGGTAAATGTGGTATGTCTGTGAAATGGAATAGTATTTAGCAATAAAATAAAAAGGAACAAACTACTACAACATGAATGAACATCTAAATGATTAGTTTGAATTGAATAAGCCAGGCAAAAAAGAATGCATATTTATGAATCTGTTTACATAGAAAATATGAGCTAATACATACCTATAGAAAGCATATTAATGGCTCATGCAGGTGGAGTCATGAGGGATGGATTTCAAAGAAACATGAGGAAACTTTTGTAGGTGGTAATTTTATCTTATCTAGATTGCAGGGATGATTTCACTGTTGTGTATATATGTCAAATCATCAAAGTGATTTCCCAATTTCTGTAACTTGTTGTATGTCAATTATATCTCAAGGAAGCTGAGAAAAAATTCTCACTAAGAATAATTCAGGCCCAGATGGCTTCAGCAGTGAATTCTACCAAACATTTTTAAAAATTTAAATATTATGCAAACTCTTTCAAAGAATACAATAAGAGAAGAAATTTCCCATTGTTCCTGGTAACAATGTAACACTGATACCAAAACCTGGCATGGACATTAAGTATAAAGAAAACCATAAGCCAATATGGTTTATACATAAGTGCTAAGACCCTGAAGAAGATGTTATTAAGTTAGATCCTTACCAAGGAGAGCTAGGTTGGTTTAACATATGAAAATCTATCAATAAAATTCACCATTTTAACAGAATAAAAAATTATCTTCTTAATATAAGTAGGGAACTATCTAAATCTGAGAAAAGTTAACAACAGGAATCCTACAGTTAGCATTGTACTTCATATTAACATATCAAACAATTTCCCTTTTAATTAAGAAACATGAGAAGGTTATCCACATCACAATTTCTATTCAATGTTATGGTTTCAATTATGCAAGGCAAATAAATATAAGGTTTTGAAGTTGAAAAAGGAGAAATAAAAAGGAAGAAATCATATTGTCAGTAGTCATAGATGATATGATTGTGTACACTGACAATCTAAAAGAATCTACAAAACTATTAGGATAAGTAAGTAAATTAATAATTAAACATGGTGAATTATTGGTCTGTGGATACTAGTCCAATATACAAAATATATTTTATACACTTGCAAGAAACAGTTGAAAATGTACTTTTAAAAAGAACGCCTTTTATTTAGCATCCAAAGTATTAAATATGTAGGAATAAGTCTAATCAAATCTATATAAAATCTCTACAGTGAAAAACAATAAAACACCATTCAGGGGAATTTTTAAAATGCAGAAATATGCAACATTCATGGAAAAAATGCCGAATGCTATTAAAATATCAATTCTTTTCAAATTGATCTACAGAACCAATGCAACTCTAATAAAAATATCAGCACATTTCTTGTGTGAGAGAAATGACAAGTTGATTCTAAAATTTATATGAAAATTAAAAAGGCCTAAAATAGCGAAGGCAATCTTAAAAAGAAAAGAATCAGGGATCTTAAAAGCTACCAGGCTTGAAGACTTACAGGAAGCAGCTGTAATTTAAGCTAACATGGTCCAAGCGAAATGATATACAAATAGCCTGATGGAACAGACTAGAGTCCAGGAACAGATTCACATATACTAGTAAATGATCACCTGGTTTATTTTAAAGGTACCTGTACCTTTTAATACAGGAAGAATGGTCTTTGAAATAAATGGTATTAGAGCAATCCTATATAATAAAAGGCTAATATGCAAATTGTCCCCTGGTTGACTGGGAGTTCAACCAGTAATTCAACCAGGGAGCAGGGCCAGCCAGCCAACCACCCACAGCCTCTCCCTTAGGCTGCCCATCATCGATTCCCCCACCCAGATCAGGGGTGGGGGCCAGTTGGACCCCACCCATGCACGAATTCATGCACCAGGCCTCTAGTTGGATATATAAAAGGAAAAGAATGAACCATGGATATTTTATACCATACACAAATTAATTTGATGTGGATCATTGACCTAAATGTTCAACAATAAATCTTTTAGGATAAAACAGGAAATATCATCATGACCTTGGGTGAAGCAAATTTTTGTTAAAAGGACACAGAAAGCACTAACCATTAAAAAAAAAAAGATTGAAAAATTAAATTTCCTTGAAGTTAATCTATTCTAGACATCCAAAAGCATAATTAAGAAAGTACACATGCAAACCATAGAGACGGAAAACATTTTACTGGCTCAAAAACTTCTAAAAATCTTTAAGAAAGACACAGATAACCAAGTTTTTAATGGGCACAATTCTTAAAGTATTAACCATAGTAAAGGATATCAAATGGCTATGTACATATATGACAAATAATTAGTCATCTCATGACCTAGCAATTCCACTCTCAGGTACATATCCAAGAAAAATGTGTGTATTTGTACACTAAGAGACATGTTCAAGAATGTTCCTAATTCCTTTATTTTAACCAAATGTTAGAAACAACCAAGTTACCAACAATCAAATGAAAACATAAATTTTGATATTTTATACCACTCGCAAATTAAAAAAAAAAAACTACCACCACCTGCAATAAGCCAGATTCAAAAGAGGTCAGAATGCATGACTCTACTTATAAAAAATTGCAAGTGAATTACTTTTGATAGTCCACAAAATATTGGTTATTTCTGTGGAGCAGTGGGGATATTATTGATTAGGAAAATGCCAAGGAAATTTCATGTGGTGCAATAAATGTTCTATATTTTGATGTGTGTTGGGGAGCACAGGAGGCTTGGTTGGAAAGTCTGTAAGGAGGAAATTCCAAAAAAGGAGGGGGTTGAAGGTGGCTCTCCCTGCTTATTGGAATTCTGACTTACAGGAGTTTTGCCAAAGGCGGATGCCTCTAATTATTCCTTGACCTTTCCTGTATGTGCAGACCCTTGGGTGTTCACTGGAATGTTTAATGCTTAATCTTTAGGTGTCTTTGCTTAAAGGACACTGCAGACACATGTGCCCTCCCAAGATTACTTACCCCAAGATTGTATCTAAAATAAAAAGTTTATCTCAAACTGCTGTTACAATAAAAGCCTGAAGAGGCAGGCAATCGAGGCTGTCTGATTCCTTTAGCCAGGCAGTCCCTTAGCCCTCTCTTTCACAGCAAATGTGTCAGAGTAATCACTCATTCATTGCTCAGGTTCTGCTGGTCAGCCTCCACAGATGTGGTAGATAGCTATAGTAAGCTGTACACTTAAAATTTGAGACTTTACTGGATATATGTCACACATAAATAAGAATAAATTTTAAAATTAAAACAATAATTTTGGTAAAAATTAAAACAGAGCCAGAGAAGTTACAGCTTGCATTCTGGTAAAGCTAGAAAGTGCACTAAATAAAAATATGCTAATTACTGGCACCAGAACCTGATGGACTGAGAACATAATTTCTTCAGTAGTCAAATGGAGCCACAAGAGCAACGGACAAATCCCATCCCCATTTTGTCAACAAAACACTAGATAACAAAAGGTTTTCTCTTCTCCTGGGAATAAGTAAATAGAAAAAAGTTAAAATGAAAAATTTTAAAATGCTGCACAACTAGAATAGAAACCACAATAAGATATCAACTCACACCTGTCAAAATGGCTATCTTCAATAAATCAATAAACAAGTGTTGGTGAGGTTATGAAAAAAGGGAACCCTCATGCACTATTGGTGAGAAGACAAATTGTTGCAGCCACTATGTATGGAAGGTCTTCAAAAATTAAAAATGGAACTACGTATGATCTAGCTATTCCACTTCTGGGTATAGATCTGAGGAACTAAATAATACTAATTCAAAAAATATATGCACCCTATGTTAATTGCAGCATATAGCAGTGGTACATACATACAATGGAATATTCCTTGGCCATAAAAAAGAGTAAAATCTTTCCATTTGAAAAAGCATGGATGGACCTAGAGGGTATTATGCTAAGTGAAATAAGTGAAACAGAGAAAGACAAATACCACATTATTTCGCTTATATGTAAAACCTAAAGAATAAAATAATTGAACAAGCAAAATATAAATACTTATAAGTGCAGAGAACAGACTGATGATTACCAGAGGGGAGAGAGGGTGGAACTTGGTGAAAAAAAATGAAGGGATTAAGAAGCACAAATTGGTAATTACAAAAACCTTTATACAAAAATAGTGGTTATTATGGGTTGTGATTAGGTGGAGAGGATTAAGAATCTACACTAATAAAAGACAAACATGCAAATTGGTGTCACTCTGCTACACCCACCAGCCAATTAGGATGAGTATGCAAATTAACCCAACAAAGATGGGGGTTAATTCCCTCTGGCCATAGGAAGCCCTATTCTTGCAGGAATCTTCCTGCAATGGGCCTCTAGTCTAAATTAATCTAATATAATAAAAGAGAAACATGCAAATTGACCGTTGCCACCAGCCAATCAGAGCGGCTGTATGCAAATTAACTCAGCCAACAGCCATGGAGCTAGAGCAAACCAAAGGCTTCTGTTGCAACTGCCTGCCTAGGCTGGCTGAGCCTCTGCTCACGGCCACGCCCACCAGCCAGTCAGAGTGGCTGTATGCAAATTAACCCAGCCAAGATGGAGGCCAACAGCCATGGAGTTAGAGCAAACCAAAGGCTTCTGTTGCAACTGCCTGCCTAGGCTGGG
>PVJC01041859.1:0-15193 GCA_004026665.1 Murina feae
TAATTCCACCTTTAGCCACACACCAACTAATACTTAGGGAATTAGGTTGTGCTCCTTCATAACAGGAAAAAATTGTTCTCAACTGCTCTCCTTATAGCCAGCTGGTTTATTAATTTGAATACTTGGAATCCTGAAATTTACAATCATCTCATTCACCATTTCCTGGGTTTAAGGTTCCTTAAAAGTCCCCCATTTGACCTCTTTGGTCACTATAGCTCAGTTGGTTGAGTGTTATCCCACGCACCAAAAGTCTGATGGTTCGATTCCTGGTTAGATCAAACTCCTGGTATTGGTTTGATCTCTGGTCTGGGTGCCTATAGGAGGCAATCAATAGATATTTCTCTGTCACATCAATGGTTCTCTCTCTCTCTCTTCCCCTCTCCCTTCCTTTCTGTTTAAAATCAATTAAACATATTTCTTTTTAAGTTTATTTTTTTGATGAGTCTCCTGTCTTATTGACTCATCGCGGTGAACTGGAGTTACTATTCCTTCCCCATGCATGGTACATCTTCTTTTAGGGAGGACTTGGGTATGTCTTTGTGTGCCAGGACCTTGCACAGTGACTTGTACCCAAGGAGATTATGGAATGTTTGTTATTCAATCAATTAATGAATGAATTAGAGTGTGAATGGATACTGCAATGCTATAACTGATAGAATGTACATACTCAGTGAGTCTTAAGGGATAGGAAAGAATGTTTTTGGGCTGGAAGTGTGTTCCGGAAATTTTGGACTGATTTTTCCAATGGAATGGCTTGTCAAAATTTTTGAGATTAATGAGGAAAAGAAAATATGCAACTTAGATGACAAGAGAGTACCTGACTCATGATGCCCTGTCCTGTAGCCTAATTTGTCCCATCATACCTTTTGCCCTTGGCATAAACCTTTATTAGTAGAGATAATGATGGGCCTGGGTCCCCTGTTGCTGGTCGTCATGCTGGGTCTAGGACTGACCCCACTGATTCTGGCTCAAATGACAACAGGTATAGACTCTTCCTGGCCCAGAACTATGATGCCAATCCAAGTGGTCAAAATGGTGGATACTGTGAAACCATGATGTGGAGATGAGGTCAAACTTCACTCGCAAAGACACCAGTAACAGCATCAGTCATCTGTGAAGATGAGAATGGAATGCCTTACAGAAAAGTTCAGAATAAGCAGGTCTTCTTTCCAGGGCACTACTTGCAGGCATAAACAGGGTCCCCCTGGCCTCCCTGCCGGCACAGAGACACATCAGGGTCCAGAGATACAGCTGTTCCCTGTGAACATGGTTTGCCTGTCCCTTTGCTGAGTCCTTTTACCATCCATAACCAGCAAGACCCTGACCCAGAGTTGGTTCTGGTCTGCATTCCTGGTATTTTCCCCACACACTCCAAAGCAGTGGTGACTACATTTATTGCTAGAAAATTAGCTGCCTGGATCTTTTGTTTTCTGTTTTGCAATATGTTAATAAATAAAAATGTCTCTGAAGTCAGTAAGAATCAAAGCCTTCTCATCATTTTCTGGCTATTGATTTTTCCCCATTTTCTCTACTCAGCTGCCCCCAGAAAGGATGGCATGGAATACAAATGCCTTTACTTATCAGTTAGCTCCTTCTCAGTCACAGGGAGGTAGACTTTCCCTTCCTATGAGTGTAAGGATGCTAAATTCATCTTACAGAGAGAGCTGGGAAATTCCAGGGCTCATGGCTGCTAAGCACAATTTTCAAGAGGAGCAAACTGTTCTGGCTGTCAAATAAGCCAATATTACTTTTACAAAAGTCAAACTTTGAGGAATAGTGTTTAGAACTAAATACCAACTGATTAATTAAACTTTCTATGTACCTCTCTCTTAAACTTTCTCTCTTCCTTTCTCTTACATAAAAACACATGCAGACATACACACACACACACACACACACACACACACACACACACACACACATACTCCTGCATGAAAACCAAAATTCACTCCTAGTATGCACCTCTTGTCTTAGGCAGGAGATAATTTTGAGTTGCTGTGACTAGACTGCTCCCAGGGTATTCTCCTGGTTATTTCATATAAAGATTAAAAATTTGATTACTTTTCATTATTTTCTCTTGAATCTTTTACTTTATCAATGGGGGTTGGACAACTGTGAGATCTTTGGGAATTTATAGAAAGATTCCAAGCTTATCCCTATTCTTCTTTGTCTACATTTGTTTTCAGGTAATCACTAATTTAGGTAAACACATTCTTTTCATAAAATGCACCAATCAATTCACAGATTTAATGGTTAACTTTCTGCTACTTAATTTCTATCAACAAGTGCCTGAATATTTTATTTATAAAGTAGTTGTTAATAAATTACAATTATGAATCCCTAGTTTTGCTGTTTGTGAATATATGACTGAAGTGGTCACAGTATTCACAACGGTGCCCTCTCCTGCTGCCTACTTTGTCCTGAAATGGGCCAAAAGCCTTCCTTCTTTAATACCCAGGTTATAGATCAATGTCCAGGTGCAAACTGGAAGAGCCTAGACTCACTGAAAGTATTTAAATTTATGGAGGAAGAAATGGGAAAGTAAATTACTGGTGCACACTCAGCACATGAATCTTTCTTATTGCGTGAACCTATTTCAAACTTCATATCACTGTCATTTCCTAAGAAAGTAGGAAAAAGAGTTTCTCAAACTTCTGTTAATAGAAAATTTGCCTTATTTTAAAATCCCAAAAACCACTTCGGAAGTCAGAAAGGTCCATATTTTGTTTGAATATTTGGACCCTTTTCTGAGATTCTCCAACCAGCACCTTCACCCTGATATGATGCAAGATCACTTCCATAGAGATCATTGACCTACTCAAGGCCTTGATAGGAAAGGCCAAAGGTATGAACCATTGTGATACTGAGTGTTCCATAGCTGTGAAAACACGTATCTTCTCCAAACCTCTGCTTAGAGTATTATCATTGCATTCTCTGCTCTGTTGTTAGAGCAAATAACTGTTTCCTAGAATATCACATGGCAATGGGATGAGGCTGCTTGCTGACCTGCTGATGGAACTAGCAGCTGGGTAGCCAAGCCTAGCACTTTTTGGTCTTGGTCTCTTGTGCTCGCACAATCTGAAGCTGCTTAAAAAGAAATGCCATGTGACAGGCAAGTCAGTCTTTATCTCAGTCTTTATTGAAAGCCTGGTCAACTTTGAAAGGAAAAGAAAACAAAAACCACAAGATGCCAAGCCCTTTTTAAGATTGGTGATATGCAAGGGTGAAAATTCTACTGAACGTGAAGAGGAAATTTTCTGTAGGGACACAGCATAAATTCTAGTAGCTGAGATATTTCAACTTAAAAGCAGTCTTCTAATTTGGAAGGAATACAGGTACTCTACACAATAAGGGAGAGGGGAATAATAATACACACAATGTGGTGTAGTCATTCATTATTTTATCCAGATTGAAGGAAGCAAATGAAACCAAGAATAACGGAAATTACAAAAGTGACCATTGCCAACACTTACTGAGCACTTACCATGTGCCTGGCATTATGATATGCACTTAACATTGATTTTATCCTTTATTCCTCATAACATCCCTAAGCGGTAGGTATTATTATACTCACTTACTTATGAGGAATGATGCTGAGAAAGGTTAAGTAATTTTCCCCAGATCATATAGTTAAAGTGGCAGAGCTAGGTCTTTGGGATCACAGTATCAAAAGAAGTTCTTCTTGAGAATCAATGTGGTAGAGTGGAGAGAGCCTTTGAGGCAAGCTCTGACCAAAAAGTATGTGTTGGGATGGTTTGGAGGTTATTTCATTTTCTGTTGTAGCTAGAGTCTTGAGATACACACATTAATGGCTACATGGGACTGCTGTTGGCAAATATTTGTTGATGTCTGATTAAATCAGCTGGTTATTGTGGCTGAGGCTGTGGGTTTGCTCTTGCATGAATAGTTTAGGTCTTCTCTGTAGTCAGTTATCTTTCTAAATTATATCTTGGACATAAAGAAGCCGGATGAGAAAAAGTTAGACAAAACCATGCAAAATCAGAGGAGCAAGATTACCCAGGCAAGACTAGATTTGGGGAAAATAACCCAAAGTACATTATTATGATGAAGCTATTACCCAAGTGCTAAGTGTACCTTCAGAAGTTCTATCCATTAGTCTGAGGATGAGGACTTAATCAACATCATTTCTTCCTGCTACTCTTGATCCCACAGCTGCTCCCTTTTCTCTCTTCCTAAGTCCATATCTCATATCTATAGGTGTAGGCCCTGAAATGTGACCTAGAGCCTTCTAGCCTTTTGTATACAAGCAAAAAGTGGCTCTGGCTATAGGAGATAGCATTTTAAAGAATGAAGTTATGTTTGAAAGTAGTATGCAGGTCCCTCATCAGCCATTTCAGTCACCCAGACAGTGTGACCTACCATCATGAAGCTTCTTTGAAAACAAAGGACAGTAGTACCATATTCATCAAACCGGGAATTCAGCTACTATCAGCGCTTGGACTGCATGTGTAGAAATGGGCCTGTATGACCTTTAAAACACGGTCCTTTCTGTTTTGGTTTCTCACTTCCTGTTGAGTCAGAGATTAATTTTATTTGCTCTAGTTCAGTGATTTTCAACTGGTATGATCCAAAATTTTTAAAACCTGCAATATCTCACTAGTCAGGGAAACTGACCACTTTTCTCTTAGATTGTCAAATTTAAAAAATGACAACCAATACAATAGCTGTGTTATACCTAGATGTCATGAACCCAGGGAGTCTGCGTCCAATGCAAACCCGATGCAAAAACATGAGGGTCTTTATTCGAGTTTACTCGGACTTCATCCCATGCATGCTCACCGGCACAGAGGCGTGGAGGGGAGGAAGTCTGGGTTTCAGGAAAGCAAAGGATATATAGGGTCGGAAGGAGTGGGTGGGGTAACGTGTGTGGCCTCTGTAGATTGGTTGAGGGAAGGTCCAGGGTTTGGTTGCACAGGGGGAGGGTGCAATTAGACTTGGGTCATTTCTTCTGCATCTCTATTGGCCGATCTGCAGTCTTGCACTGCCCTTTCAGCTGCCTGGTGTGAATGAATCAAAATTATACCATTTTTTGGTCACATTGACAAATAATATATTTTTTGGTGTGCTTCAGGATTTAATAATTAGTTTCTGTGTGCCATGAGCAGAAACAGGTTGAAAAACACTGCTCTAGTGAGTCAGCCCTGCCTCATTGCCAAGGTCAAGGAGACTCACAGTTTAGGAGTTCATGTTAATCCTTAGAGTGACCATCAGATGGCAGCATCTAGTTAGTTAGTGTTGGTGAGGGATTCCCACTTCTACTCCTACCTTATCCCACCCCTGATTAAACTCTGTTGCTAGAGAGAAGCAACTCTGAGCATAAATGTCTTGAATATCCTGGATATTTGGAGAGTGGAAAGAAGAGAGGGAGGAGAAGATGTGGAAAAAGCACTGATTTTAGAGTCAGATAGGTCTGGGTTCCTTCCTTTCCTCAGTCAAGAGAAGCAATGTTCTGGCACTCTATGGCTATGCTTTCTTTCTTGTGGCTCTGAAGGCTTTTGTTCAGTTTTGTGTTTTTTTTTAAATACCACTCTATTAAACACATGCTTATTTTACACTGCCAAAAATGCCAACAAAATGATTCTGCAACTAGAGCCTACAGCTAACTAACAACAGCTATGAGAAGATAGACGCAGCAGGAAGGATACATGCATGATGATGGATTGTATCACCAGGGCCTAGTTTTTGGTTGTGCATAGTAACAGCAAGGAAAGAAGTCACAGTCCAAGTCCTCTTTTGTGGAGATTGTGCTGTTGAAGATTTATTTTTTAAAATATATTTTATCAGTCAATTCCACAAGCCTGGGAAACACCTGCATTCCCTATATCCATATCATTCCATTCATTCATTCATTAGTTCCCTTGTTTTGTTTGTTAGTTCACTCAACCGATATTTTTTTTCAGAGCAATTTGGCTGGATACTCTGTTTTTTACTTTTTTATAATAGGATTTATAAGATTTTAAAAAACACCTCAATTTTAATATCATTAAAAGAATGTCAAAGGGGGAAAAAAGTGAAGGGATTAAGAAATACAAATGGCCAGTTTTAAAAATAGCCTCAGGGATGCCAAGTCAGCATAGGGAATACAGTCAAAAGCATTGTAATAACCATGTATGCTGTCAGATGGGTGCTAGATTTATGGGGTGATCACTTCGTAAGCTACATAAGTGTCTAATCACTGTGTGGTACCCCTGAAACTAATACATTATATGTCAACTGCAATTGAAAATTGTTTTAATTAAAAAAAAAAATAGACACCTGAGAGGAAAGGCTAACTCTAAATGTTACTCTATCCTTTTCCCACACCTTCCTCAGTTCCCAGATGTCAGGATTTAAAACCAGTTCATAAACTCTCATTGGCATATCCTGTCTGTCCAAGCCTTTGGGAATCAAGTCTCCACGGAAGAAAACACTCTCCTAAGATCACATGACTAGAGAATTTCCTCAAGAGACAGACAACTGCAGTTTCATTTAGATCTGCCTTTTCTCCCTTTTCTCACCCTGACTATACAGGGCATATACACCTGGACATCCAGCCTGTCAGTCTGTGCCCTGAGTTACTGTACTGGCTACAGCACCGTCTCTCTATAAGAGAAAAGCTCTTGCTTTCAGAGAAGATCATGTTTGCAAACTTTTAACTCTTGGGGAAGCAATGATGAGAAAAGTTGTGAGCAGAGAAGTGAGGAGGAAGAGTAGACTGTAGAGTTGAATAAGTATCAGCTTGCCATTCTCAACACCTCTCTCTGGTGCCTATTTCTTACCTTCCTTTCTCCTAACTTTTGGTTTCTCTCCAGGAACCTCCAAGGTAGTGATGGCTCTCCAGAAGACTCTTTCATTACTTCTGCTCTCGCTACTGACCCTGCTGGGGCTGGGGCTGGTGCAGCCCTCCTATGGCCAACCCATGTACCAAAGATTCCAGCGGCAACATGTTGACTCTATGGGGACCGGTGGTACCAACTTGTACTGCGACAGAATGATGCGAACACGGGGGATGACTAGACAAGTTTGCAAGCAATTCAACACCTTCATCCACGAAAGCCTCCCGACCATTAATAACATCTGCAACAACCGCAATATCCCTTGCAAAAATGGCATGATGAACTGCCATGCAGGTGTAGTGAGAGCCACAGACTGCAGCGATACAAAAACTTCCCCGCCCCCCAACTGCTCATATCAGGCCACTCGCTTCCATGCTAGGCGTGTTGTCATCGCCTGTCAGGGGAACCCCCCGGTGCCTGTGCACTTTGACAGCTAGATGCTACCCTGCAAGGGTTATGGCCCTGTGGTTGACCTTTTACTTATTCCTTGAATAGCAATGAGTAATGCATTTGAGCTCTCTCAGGCTCTGCCTCCTCTGCTTATTACTCCCTTTTCTCTATATAATCCATTCGGTTAAATGCATCAAAGAGAAATGGAGACATAAACATATAATGGGACTGGAATTTTCTATAGTAAACTTTTCAGTAAATTCTTCTACTTCCTTTTATAATACTGGTCAGCTTAACCCTCTCAGATCCTATCCTCTGAGATGTAGTCATTATATGTATGATATAGCATTTCAAGTATTTTAAGGTGTTTCCATCTCAGTTATCTCATTTTAATACCATGCACACCTGTGATCCTCATGTTGCTACATATAGGGCCCAAAGTTAAAGGATTTGCTGAAGATCATGAAGTTAGTGGAAAAGCTGAAGCAACAAATCCAGCTGGCTACTAATCTGGAACTTTTTCTGCTTCATCATAAGGAATGTTTTGAAAGTATCATCTTTTAAATATATATATATATTATTGATTTTTTACAGAGAGGAAGGGAGAGGAATAGAATGTTAGAAGCATCGATGAGAGAGAAACATCCTTCAGCTGCCTCCTGCACACTCCCCACTGGGGATGTGCCCACAACCAAGGTACATGCCCTTCAATGGAATCGAACCTGGGATCCTTGAGTCTGCAGGCCGAAACTCTATCCACTGAGCCAAACCGGTTAGGGCTGTGTTATCTTTTGTACATTCTCAAAAGTCAGCCATTAGGGGAAGCATTAAACATTTGGAAATATAAACTGACAAAATGTACAATTGTCTGTATAATTGGCAACCTTGTTATGTTTTGATCTAATAAGACTAAGACATGATACAAAGAACTTTATTTTTCTCTTCCCAAATTTTTGAAACATTGTAGTAAATTCAAGTATTAACAATGTACTAGATCATTAAGACTCATTCACTCTTCCTGGATTAAAAGATTTTTCATGTTTTCCTTTTAATAAAGAACTCAAACTGCAGATATCTGTGAATATGGTGCTATGGTATTTATGTGGAGATTTTTTCCTTCTATCCTCTTTTAATTCTTTTCTAGTTTTTAAAATGCACCAACACCTTAATACCCTCATAAACTGGTTCATGATTAAAACCTATTGGATCAATGACCATGACACAGAAACATTTGTGTCATGTACTAAAGACAATTCTCACACTCCTCCCTTCCTTTCCCCTTTGATTATTTTGTAACAAATGGGTAACAGAGATGTTTGAAGACACTAGCAGCTAAAAAGGAAAGTATGTATGTGAGGGTGTGTATATGCATGTGTGTGTATGCATGTGTGTGTATGCATGTGTGTGTGCGCACGCGTCCCCGTGAAAGGACCAAACAGAAAATATTTGAATTACAGCAAATATCCATTGCTTATATTTGAGGTGTGCAACCTAATTTAGTATACATTTTCATTGTGAAAGAATCACTACTATCAAGGTAATCAATGTGACTGTTACCTCACATGGTTACTTAAAGCGACTCTATTTTGGACTGTTTTCAACCATTGTTTTCAACACTACTGAACCTCATAGCTTAGTGCAGTCAGTTTCTACTGAATGCATATTGCTTTCACACTATTTTAAAGTAAAAAAATCATAGGCATGAAAATTCATGAGTAAAATTGTGAGTCATTTTTGCTAATTCAAGTCACCAACCTAAAACTTAATAACTAACCAAATTTCAGCCTCTGCCAGAGATGGAATTGTAAATCAATAAATTTGGAATTTCCTGATCAGCATTGGTAAGGTAATCTGCCTGATATGACCCCCTGCCTACCTCTGAATGAAGGTGTCCTTGCTTTAAATAATGCACTCTACTAACTTGGTAATCCACCTTCTTTCTGCCTAGAAAACCTCCCATTTGGTAAACTCACCAAAGTGCCTTTCTAGTTGCTAGATAGGATGCTACCCATTTCCTTAATTGCTTAATAGAGCCAATTAGATCTTCAAACTTACTTGGTTGAATTTTACTCTTTATCTCCTACCCCCAAGGCCTTGCCTTTTCTTTGTATCCAGAACACTGTCTTAGATGTATGACACAAAGAGCTCCTGGCTTTTCTCAGAGTGACCTCCAGGTTTTGAGATGAGGAGATAAACTGGCACTGGTTAATAATGGGGAAAAAATGATAATTCAAGAAAAACCTCAATAGTGCTTTATTCAAAGTCATGTCCAACGCTAGCTACACATTTCCCATCTCTCAGGTAATTTGTGGATACTGTCCCAATAGAACTTTTCTTGTATTGAGGCAAACCATTCAGAGACCCAATTTTTCACTTCTTCATATGTTTTGAAGTGCTGCTCAGAAAGTGTGTGTGCCATCTATCAGAACAAGTGATAATCTGAAGGAGCAAGGTCTGGTGAATCCCTCAGGTGGGCTAATACTTCCCAGGCAAGATCTTTTAACGTGACTTTAACTGGTTTTGAAGTATGTGGTGGTGTTTTATCATGAAGCAAAATTACTTTGCCATGTCTTCTGGCCCATTCTGGTCATTTTACCATCAAAGCATGGTTCAAATTGATTATTTATTGTCAGTAGCGATCAATATTAATAGTTACATGGTTTTAGAAGCTCAATACACCACACCTTCCTGATCCACCAAACACAGAGCATTGTCCTCTTTCCAAAGTGATTTGGCCTTGCAGTCGATGTTGATGGTTGACCTAGATCAACCCATGTTTTTGTGCATTTGGTATTCTCAAAATAAATCCACTTTTCATGGCCAGTCACAGTGCAATGTAATGCAAAAAAAAAAAAAAAAAAAAAAAAAAGACTTTCTTTTGAGCTGTTGAAGCAACATTTTACTGATGACTTTTCAGTTTTTCATTTGTCTTTTGTTCAGTTGATGTGGCACCCATTTTCCTTCCTTTAAAACCTTTTCCATCACTTGTAAACAATGAGAAATTGTTTGCTGAGCAACATTTAATTTTTCTTCAAGTTGTTTTTGAGTTTGACATGCATCTTCTTCCAATAATGTTTGGAATTGTTTGTCTTCAAACGTTTTAGATTGTCTTTCACATCGAAATCATCACATTTAAAGTGTTTAAACCAGCGTTCACAAGTATCTTGAGATATAGCATGTTCACCATAAGCTTCCCAAAGTATACGATAACTTTCAGCAGCATTTTTCTGCAAAGTAAAGTAATGAATTAAAATTTCCCGCATATGCTCTTTTTTTGGCACAAAATTCAGCATTTTCAAGTGTGAAAATATATATGATGTTCACACCTTCAGCAAATTTGACATATAAAGTTTTGAAACTTGTGGTCAATACAACAAAATAGCATAGGTATCAAATTGCATATATATCAACATATGTGTAACTCCATCTATTGAAAAAAATCCACATTATGAATCGATACACCTGGCGTATCTGGCCTCCCACCTGCACTTGGTTGGACTGGTTACTCTGTCCTGCACAGGAGGTTTTATATATAATTCCCCTCCCTTTCCTACTCTTGCTTGCTGACATCAACACATTGGACCCAGCCCACTGTGAGGGAATGCAATAAAATTTCTTTAAACTCTCACAGTGTTTCTTGGCCTTGGTTTCAATGTTACAGAAGACCAGAGAAAAAAACAAGCAATGCTTAGAGAAAGGGAAGTTACATTTTAATTGTAATTATGCACAGGCCAGGAGAAAAAAATTTTTTCAAATTGTGAGCCCCCCAACATGGAGAAAAATTTCTCTTTTTATACTTTTTCCAGTCCTTTGTCTCCCAAATTTGGAATGAGGCTTCCGGACCTTCTGAGAAAGAAGGCCTGTGTGCTGGGGATGGACCATGAGACCACATTTCAAAGCCTGGCCTGGTGCCAGCACTGACAGCTCTGTCTGGGTCATAGTTTATGGCCTGTCTGGAATGGGAGTGGTCTTATTTTCCTTATTATTTAAGGCAGCAAGTGTTTACAGGAGCCACAATAGCAGGGTTATAATTTCAAACAGCAGTTTTTGTGTAAGATGGATGATTTATTAGCACAGATGTAACAGTCACTTTCCCACAACCTGCCTCTTCCACACGCTTCCTCCTTTGTTTCAGCTGAGGATAGTATGTGCCCAAGGGCTGGCCACCCCTTTCAGTTACTCATCTTTGAGTTTTTCTCAAGTATGTATGAGATATTCATGATAATTACTTGTTTGTTTTTCTCTTGTTAATCTGCTTTTGCTTATAGAGGCTGTAGCTGAGAACCTAGAAAACTAAAAGAAAAAGATTTTTTTTCTTCCCTACACTGTCTTCAGAGTCTGAATTTCAAGTAGTGATTCAGGATGAAAAAAAAGAAGAAGGAAGTAGATTTATACCCATTAAGCCCTGATCTCCAGCTTAACTAAGTTTATTGGGTTTCAGCTATTTCCAAAGACCAATTCTTCTGCTATATATTTTTTTCATATTATAATCTCTCCTACATTCTTCCAATAAATCCCCACCCTACTCACACCACCATTTACATTTTTCCTCTTAAGCTGTTGCAGAAAGACCAAAAAACTAAGCAACGCTTTGAAGAGGTGGAGAAATCACGGTTTTAATAACAGGTGCAGACTCTGGGGTGTCCAAAATCCCAAATCCAGAGTGCCAGTAACACGTAAAACCTTCCTTATAATGAGGAGGAAGACTGGTTTTGCAAGGAATGTTAGGCCATTAAACCAAACAAAGCCCTGTCCTTAGGGAGGGCAGGGGGCTTTGTTCTGAACCCAAACCTAAGCACACCTGGGGGGAGGGAGTATATTTGCAAATCAATGAACTTCAGGGGCAGTTATAAGCAAACTTTTGCATCTTACTGGCACTCTGGATTTGGGGTTTCAGACACCCCAGGGTCCACACATTATAAAACCATGATTTCTCCACTTCTTCAAAGCGTTGCTTAGTTTTTTGGTCTTTCTGCAACACTGGTATTGGTTTAATCTCTGGTCTGGGTGCCAATAGGAGGCAACCAATAAGATGTTTCTCTCTCACATCAATGTTTATCTCCTCACAGGCTCTCTCTCTCTCTCTCTCTCTCTCTCTCTCTCTCTCTCCCTCTCTCTCTCTTTTTCTTCCTCTCCCTCTTCCATTCCCTCTCCCTTCCTTTCTGTCTAAAAACAAATAAACATATTTTTTCAAAGTCCATCTTTTTGATAGGTCTCCTATCTTATTGTCTCCTCTCAATGAACTGAAGCTCCTATTCCTTCCCCATGAATGCTACATCTCCTTTAAAGAGGACTTGGGTAAGTCTTAATGATCTTTGTGTGCCAAGACCCAGCACAGTGCCTTGTACCCAGAAAAGCTTATGTAATGTTTGTTATGCAATTAATTAATAAATGAATTAGAGTCTGAATGGATATTGCAATGCTATCACTGATAGAAAGGTAAGTACTCAGTGAGTCTTAAGGGATAGGAAAGAATGTTTGGGGCTGGAAGTTGTGTTCAGGAAATTTTAGATTGATTTTCTGAAGAAATGGCTTGCCAAGAAATGTGAGATTAATGAGGAAAAGGAAATATGCAATTGAGGTGACTAAGGTTACCTGACTCATGATGCCCTGTCCTGTAGCCTAATTTGCCCCATCATACCTTTTGCCCTTGGCTGGAGCCTTTGTTAGTAAAGATGATGATGGGCCTGGGTTGCCTGTTGCTGGTCTTCATGCTGGGTCTGGGTCTGACCTCACTGATCCTGGCTCAGAATGATGACAGGTACAGACTCTTCCTGGCCCATCACTATGATGCCAATCCAAGTGGCCAAAATGGCAGTCACAGTGAAACCATAATGAGGAGATGAGACCTAACTTCACTCTGCAAAGATACCAGTAACAACATCAAGCCATTTCCAAACATCCCCCTACCCACAACCCCCCCATCCCCACTGCCAAACAGCCCAGGACTCAGATAGCTCCTGTCTTCTTTAGGTTGTTCATTTGATTAGATCTTTTGCTTATCCCTGACAATGTGTGACTGGTTGGCATAAAAGCAACACTGTTCTCCTAACAAGAGGCAGATTCCACCTTTCTCTGCTGTTAGTAAGTCTAATCCCCTTCTATTCTGTAGTACTACTGTGGCTAAAGAATCAACTTGATCCTGTAAGGCAATTAGAGTCTAAGCTACTCTCACTGTCTTCTGAAAATTCTTGGGTTAAAACTTGATAAGAGGAGACAGAGTGAGCTATTCCCCCTATCCCAGCTCCTATGCTACCTGCAATTCAGAGTGCTATTAAAAGAGGGATTACTTGCAGAGCCCTCTTATATTTATTTACTGCTATAAAGGGTGTCTCAAGGAATTGGTTGTTGTGTTACGCCCAGATGTCATGCTCCCCAAAGACCACTTAGGGAGCCCTGAGACTGATGCAAAAACATAAGAGCCTTTATTCAAGCTAGCTCGAGCTCTGTCCCACACACACTCACCAACGCAGCGACAGGGCAGGGAGAAAGAGCAAGTTTCAGGAGAACAAAGGATTTTTAGGGGGTCTGGAAGTAGTGGGTGAGGTAATGTGTATGGCCCATGTTGATTGGTCAAGGGAAAGCCAGGGTTTGGTTGCAAAGGGAGCAGGATGCAGTTAGACGTGGGTCATTTCCTCTGCATCCCAATTGGCCGGTTGGAGTCAGTCTTGCACCGCTCTTTCATTGCCCCCTTGTCATGAGACTCACAGGCCCAATCATGGGCCAGTTTCTACCTCACCATCACCTGCTGCTAGAGGTCTCCCCTCCAGTTCATTGATTTTCCTTTTCCCTGAGGCCCTGAAGGGAATATTCTGTTTATCTACCCTTCCCCCAAAGCCTCCTGTCCTCCTGCGGGACAGGGCTTGACATTCCTTGCAACATGCCATAGGCTGATAACCACTAGGACAAAGAGTAGTTATGACTATTCCTGTCAAGCAGATGTCCTTGCTGTGTGGGACAGAGCTCCCTTCACCATGTCCCACATACAAGGTTCCTTCCCTGGAGGTGCCTGAACAGGTTCCTTCCCTGGAGGTGCCCTTCATAGCAGGGGGCCTCCCACACCCTTGCCAGGTCCTCTGACCTTGACAGGTCTGAGTTCGCATCTTGGTGGGGCAGCTCTGCAGGTGACACTGGAGGCCTCGGGCTCTGCGCCTCCAACCCATCCTCTAAGGTGGTATCTGCAACTCTGCAACTTGCCAGGTGCAGGCGGTGCTGAGGGACAGCCTCCTCCGCAGGCCTCTGGACAGGGCATCAGCCCCATGTCCCGGAGTCTTTTCAACCTGCTGCTGGTGCCTTGCCTGAGTAAGAGCAGCAGGTGCTCCAGGACAGCGAGCCTGTCTAACAGGACGTCCTGCTGAGGACATACTCCCAGCTCCTTTCTGACCTCAGCCAAGTCTGTCTGAAGGTTCCTGCCATCTGCGAGGATGGCCCCAGAGGTGGGCGCATGCAGCCCTATCACCAATGACCTTCCACTCAGGCTGGGTTGCCCTCACTCGGGAGCGGTGGACCTAGGCGCTTAGTCCTGGAACCCCAAGAGCCGTGGGGGTGGCCAGGTCGATGGCACATGGTCCCCTCCAGGCAGGATCCAGTCCCTGGGTGGCTCCCACACCAACAGAGTCATCAGGCCGGAAGGCAGAACTTCTTGGACATGGGATGTGTTCCATGTTCCTGGACTGCCCTCTGGGTAGGCTGCAAAGCCTGCAAGAACTTGAATAAAATTAGTTATGTATTTCAGCCTTTACTGACCAGAATCTGTAGAGGCCCTACTGGTTCCCAGGGCAGCCTTCCAGGCTGCTTCATCTGCAGCCCAGTTACCCCTTGCCTCTGTGAAGTTTCCATACCCTGCAACAGCTCTCTGTCCCAATCTGAGCTGGGCCAAGTTTCTGTATGTTGCCTGGGTCCCACTCTGAGCTGGGCATGGAAGAGGGAAGCAGCTATGGAGGCAGGAGACCTACCTCAGAAGGGGC
>PVJC01041860.1:0-15177 GCA_004026665.1 Murina feae
AAAAAACTATTCATATAAAACCTGCAGTTATACATAAAAGTTGTTTCATAGTCTCAAAAACAAGGAGATGTTCTAGACACTATGTGTCCTAATAATAAAATAAAAACCACTCCTGTTTTGGAACTGTGGCTTACCTAGGAAGACAGTCCTATTCACTGATGAATTGTTTGAAAGCCCACGTAAATTGTTCACAGAGGCAGCAAGGTTGTTCCAAATCTGTTCCACTTAGAGTTACCTCCACCCCAACTGATTCTTAGTCTAGCTAGGAAGAAAAAATCTTGGTCCAGGGTTGGACCAACTCATATGCTACAGCAAACAGACTAAACAATTGGCACTCACGTCTAGTATTTTTTAAATATTATTTTAGTGTTTATGTGAGAAGGGGGAAGGTAGAAAAGGAGAGGTTGGGGCAGTCTCAGTCCTTCCTTGATTTCCCCAGGCAATTTAACTCCAGTCCAAACTTGCGTACCCCACTCAGCGAAAGGACACTCACATCTTTAAAGTCAGTTTATCACCAACTGCTGTTACTTAGGCATACTTCTAGATACAGCCTTTTATGTTCACTTGTAGATAGTGTTTTAAAAGTTCTTCAGGGACTTCTAGTCAAAGCACAATATAAGTAATTAAAATTTCCATTCTAATATAATAGTCAAAACTGCAAACTTCAGGCTGGCCCGTATGGCTCAGTGGTTGAGCCTCCACCCATGAACCCAGAGGTCACAGTTCCATTCTTGGTCAGGGCACATGACTGGATTATGGGCCCAATCCCCAGTGGGGGGCATGCAGGAGGCTGCCAGTTGATGATGTTTCTATCCCTCTCCCTTCCTCTTTCTATAAAAATCAATAAAAACATATTTTAAGTAAAATATTTTTTTTAAAACTTCAAACTTCAATCAAATTGAAAGCTTTTCTCTTCCTCCATATTGGGCTACTTCTGGCTGAAAGCCTACAGTGGTACATGCTCTAAAAAACCTAAAAGGATGCATGCTCGTCCTCTTCTTTCTTCTCTAACTTGTCCTTACAGTAGAGCACTCCATTTCCATTAGACTGACTCTGGTGTCTGCTCTGGGGTGGGGTTAAACAGAAAAGCTGGACACAGAGAGAGCTTTGCACGGTGAAGCTGCTGTGATAAGGCAGAGGTGCTCTCTGGGCTTTGTGGATGCTTCAGGCTGACTTCTCTGTTGGGTGCTGCTGAGTGTTTTTCTGCAATTTATCAACTGGGAATATTGTATTTAACATAATTTGGGGATGTATCTCTTTCCACATGCATCTCATGATTCCTGCCTCAGCCTCTGGTCATTTGCAAATAGTAGATTCCACCATTTACCCTCAAGGCTATCTGTTTGGGCAAAATCCAAAGCAGACACTTCCTAATGCAGCCTTCTTTTATCTGTCTGACCAAGGCTTACTCGAAAGACAGCTTCGTCCCTGCACCCTGACAGCCGTGTTCTCCACATAGGCCACATAGGGAAGACTTGACCACAATCCGATCTAAGTGCTGGCGGAATGCCCTGTGATTCCTTTCAGAGCCCAGGGACATAAGCACCTGGTGAGAACCTGCCCAGTGCAGTTTCTCATCTGCCTTCTTATCATGTGAGAGTCTGCCAAAGAGCATTTCTCATCCATCTCCCTAATTTCAGCTGAACACAGGCCTTTCCACCCACTCTCCTTTCCCTCCTTAGGGTACAGACGTGGGCTTCTGTGTAAGTCTATAAAACTTCTTGGCTGTACTTTAGAATTAACTTCTCCACCACAGACTGACCACTACCCACACCTCCTCTCCTGTTCTGTGGGAGACAGCCAGGGGAAACGACACCATGGTGACCTTGCTGTTGCTGTGTAGTAAGAATCTACCTGCATGTGCTTGGGCTCACTGTCACTTTACCAGCAGAATCTCTGCAAGTGTGTAAGCCAATTAAGCAGTTTCCATAGTGTCCTAATGACTCTTACCCACTGGCTACTGCTTAAGATTGTTTACTCAAGAGCATGGAGCCAGCCACAGGCTCTCATCTTTATACTTTTCCAGTCTCTGTTCCATATAGGCTTCAGGGACAGAAGTCAAATTTTATAAGTAGCTTCCATGGAGAGCTTCCTTGAGATAGAGGTAAGCACACCCTACCACTCCAGCATTGCTAAGGATGGGATAGTCATAGAACTCCGACAACAACTTTCTCTAAAAACACCTTCTTCAACTCAAACCTGTTTATATCCTCAAATGGTGTTTGCCTAAGAGTTGGGTGACCTTCTTTTCACAATAGTTTAATGCTTCATTTTGGAAAGTGAACCTGACTTGACACCAGTAACCCTTTGAAGTCTCAGCTTAAAATGAAGATAGAAAAAGCTATAAGTAAACTCTGACTAGTTGACCATCAACTCTACATAACATATTCAAATTACTCCTTCTAATAACAGAACAATCTTTCTGAGAGAAATTCTGGTTCAAAAACAAATGTTTTTTAAATTTTTATTTGTTGATTGATTGAGAGAGATATATCAATTTATTGTTCCACTTAATTGTGCGTTCATTGTATGTGCTGTGACTGGGATCAAACCTCCAACCTTGGCATATCTGGACGATGCTCTAACCAACTGAGCTACCTGGCCAGGGCCTCAAACCATGTTTTTGTTATAAAATTCATGATGTTTTATTACCCCTTTCATATTGCAACTCTTGGTAATGTCCTAACTGACTAATGCCACCATTTAATCTGACTCTGGTGCCAACCATGAAAAGGCTAAATTCCAGGAGCCATGTTTTTGTTCTCTGCCACCAAGCAGGGAGATTTAATTTAGGAAATGTTTAATGTTCACTTGTCAGTTGCCTGTAAAAGCAAGAGTTAACTTCTGAGCACATTAATCTTAATCACAAAGTTGTTACATTTATAACCCTCTTGCTTGCCTTGATTTAATAACTGCAAAGCCCAGAAATTGCACTGAGCTTTTTCAAAGCTTGAAGCCCTGCAAGCTTTCATAACGTTATTTGTCTCTAGCTAAATAGGGCTGCAGCAAAGCCTCTGAAGTGTGGCTGGTCCTGGGAATAAGTTGTGGAGTAGCTGCTTCAATATCAGCACCTCCAGTGCCTTCTCTTCTCTCAGAAACACCTAATGCTCTTATGGTCTCACTAAGACTTACCCTGTTAGGGTTGAGCCCTGGCTCAGAACAACATCCTTCCCCTTTCTCACAAAAGTTCTCCCATTGTGTCCCTCACTTATTCTGACAAGTACCTGCTCTGAGCTTATAAGAAAGGCTCTGGCTTTCCTTGATTAGTTCCTCTCTTCTATTCAAATTGGAAATTCTTGCTCCTTGTGAATTTTTATGAAAATAACGGGAAACAGGAGGAGGAATGGGACAGGAGATAACAAATTAACAAATTTATTTTAAGATGCTACTATCCCATAGTAATTTATTATTCACCTCAAATATTCAAAAAAATTAGACCTTAATGGTAAAATTTTCAGGCATTCCACGAGAATGAAAGAAGTACAACCTGAGGCTATGAACTTTTTAAAATATTAAACCAAGAGAAGTATATTTCTACCAAATTTTCTCTTCCACTTAAAATTTACCTTTGTAGAAATGTTCTCTCAAGAGACCTTTCTGTAAATCTTTTAGCTTATTTGACAAAACATATACTTGTTTACAGTATTGCTGATAATAAAAACATACACAGATTGCTAAGTACCTATGAATTAGCAGGTACTAGACTAGGTATTTAACACACATTAGCTATGGCAAACTGATAGTGGCTTTTTAATGTATTCTCTCCTTCAATAATAATGGAATTTTAGACAAGTGCCACCTTGAGACTATTTCTCAGTCTACTTAAAGGTATGTAGCCATGTGACTAAGTGTTTTTCAAAAGAATGTGGGCCGAGTAACATGTGCAACTTTTGCATCACTTAAATAAATAAATGTTTTTGTCCTGGATTCCTCTTTTTCTATTGGATGAGATACAAATGATTCTGCAAACTAGCTTGGACATGCATATAGAATGAAAAAGAAAACAACACATGAAGAGTACATGGACTTCTGACTCTCTATGTGCAGAAGTATCTGGCTATTCTGGACCAACTAGACTTTCAGCAGAGATAGAAATAAACAAGCTTATTTGAACTGCTGAAAACTTTTAGTCTCATTCTTATAGCTCTTAAGCCTATATTCTAAGTAATATCTAAACATACTTCTGCTTCCAAGTTCCATGAAGCCTGTATTTTTATTCCTCTTTAGAATAAAGATATTAAAAATAAGTTGTTAAGTAAAAATACATTTAAGTATTAGTATAAATGTATAAGATAATACAGTAGAACAGCGGCTGAACAAATTAAAGTTTATATTTGGCTCCAAAATCAGATACTTTCCTACTCTGCTCTATTGCTTATATATTTCTAAATTAATTTGTAGATAATATAATATCTTTTATTTTTTGAAAGTAGTCATAGAAAGTCTTAAGGTAGTCTAGATTTTTTATATCAATAGATGTGTGCAATACACATTAATTTGAGAAAAGAATGTATACACAAAAGCATCTCAATATTATGTGTAATACACATAGCAACATAATCCATTTGGCTCAGTCTTGGAGTGGTGTTACAGTGAACCATTGATTCCCAAACATTTTAGTTTCAGGACTCCTTTAAACTAAAAACTTAGTGAGGACCCAGGAATTTTTTTGTCTCTGTAGATTAGAGCTACTATTATTTACTGTATTCAAAAATGGCATTTCAAAAAATATATATTAACTAGAGTCCCGGTGCACAAAAATTTGTTCACTCGGGGGGGGGGGGGTGTCCCTCAGCCCAGCCTGTGCCCTCTCACAGTCTGGGGCCCCTCGGGGGATGTCCATCTGCTGGTGTGCCTGGCCAGCCTGGGTGAGGGGCTGATGGCTGTTTGCAGGTTGGCCAAACCCCCCCAGTGGGGACCCTCACCCTATGGGGATGTGGCCAGCCTGGGTGAGGGCTTAAGGGCCGTTTTTAGGCTGCCCACAGCTCCCATTGACCCAAAGTCCCAGCGAGGCTGGCTGGAATCAGGTTTCTGGGGTTTATTTCTATAATTGAAACTTTGTTGCCTTGAGCAGAGGCCTAGTCAGGCAATGAAGCCTCCTATTTGCTTCAGCTCCATGGCTTCTATAATTGAAACATTGTTGCCTTGAGCAGAGGCCTGGCCAGCCTAGGCAGGCAGTTTCAACTCCATCGCTGGTGGAATGGAAGCCTCCTGTTTGTTCTAATTCCATGGCTGCTGGCCGCCATCTTGGCTGGGTTAATTTGCATGCAGTCGCTCTGATTGGCTGCTGGGCATGGCTGGGCTGGTGGGTGTGGCTTAAGTGTCTCGGAGTGATGGTTAATTTGCATATTACTCTTTTATTAGATTAGATGTATTTACAATAAGTGTTAAGCCCATTGTATGTTACCATAAATAATATAATTAATTTAAAAATAGCTTAATTTTCCAAAATAGCATGAAAATTAGTAAGAGTAATGATATTGTTTTATACTTTACAAATGTCTTCAGCATCTGATTTAATAGAGGACAAACTAGATGTTCCCAGTTGAGCATTTGCTCTGGTGGAAATATACAAAGAAAATCCATCCTTTGACAGGTATATGGTTGAAAAAAAAAGAAATATCTTAATAGCTTGTTCAGATGGAGGTGGGTATTCTTCTTTGATATCACACCAAAACTCAACAAGTGGTAGCTACCACAAGGTGGGATCTTTAACTCATGCATGATTTTTGTAATATCATGCATTGGTCATTTGGAAAATATTGGTTCACTGAGTTATGCAGATCTCCCAAATGTTGACACATTTCATTACCTAATACAAAAGAGTCATATACTTAATATCAGCATCAATCTCATTAGAAAAATCAAAGTATTGAGAAGCTGTCAAGCTCATGGTTTACCAATAGATACAAGTTTTCCAAAATGCTACTTTTTACTCAAAAGCTTGGATTTTATCATTAGCAACATACAGTGTAAATTATTTTCCTGGAAGTAACCAATTTATTTTGTTCATTTGAATATCATGTCTGCCAAATACCCAAGTCTGAGTAATGATAATTTGTCTGTCAATCCTTCTTTCGAGTGAAAATGGTGTTTGTTCTCTAAAAAGTCCTGGCTAATTCAGCTCACAGCTCAGTGACAGAGAGTTTTTCCTAGAGCCAGCATCACACTTTGGTATAATGTACAACCCTATAAAGTACTTTGCATTTGTACTTCCCATTTTGTCCCACAGAATATGAAAATGATCTATCTTTAAGGATTAAGATTTAGTAAAATAGTCATTTATACTACTTCATCAAGAACACTGCTAAGTGGAATTGGTATTTTAATTTTACTTTTATAGTGTTAGTGCATGGTGGTTAAGAACATGCTTAGACTAGTGCAGTTTCGGGCCACTGCTTTGATTCTTGCTAAATTGCCAGCAGTTTGGCCCACCATTGTTTTTGCACATCAGTAGAAACTGTGTCATGGTTAAGGTGACCAGATTTAAAGCGGTACATCATTGACCAGGGGAGGAGGAGGTCTTTTTTTTTTCTTTTTTTCTTTTTTATTATTATTTAAATATCACAAAGAGTAATCGGGACAAACTGTTAAAAATCGGGACTGTCCCACCAAAAGTAGGACATCTGGTTACCTTAGTCATGGTGAAAAAGTAAAAAAAAAATAATACCCCTGAAATCTTCTTGGGGACCCTCAGGGTTTTCTGGACCACACTTGGAGAATCTCTGCAGTAAACAAGCAACAAACAAAAGGTAGCAACTAAAGGAATTTCAAAACGACTAAATCCTCTATTTGTGTTTCTCAAGCACCATGAGCTAAACATACAATTCACAGCATTGTTTCTCAAAGTCATTTTCCCTTTTCACCCAAAGCTCTCACATTGCAGCTATTCTTATGCCTTCCTCTCCAAACTTCTCCCCCAAAAGCTTCTTCCCTAGCCCAACTGTTCAGGATCCTTGAATTGTTCTCTATTTACCTCTTACCTACTCAGTCTCATCTTAAAGGTTCAAAATATCTGGTTCAGAAATGTCAGGGAGAAGAAGAAATAGATCATGGGAGAATTATAATCCTGTCCTTATTGAAAAACCTATCGTAAAAAGTTAAATGTTCATACATTAATTTTTGTTGCTACATTTTAAATATTTTTGAGAACCTGATGATTATATACTATGCCAAATATTGATTATTCATAGTCAGAATGATCTTCTCCATCCAAATTGTTCTTTGTATTATAAAGTCTGGAAAATACATTGCTTAAACTCCCTCACTGCCTCATTTACATTCTGCCAGTAAAAGGCATCTTGCACAAAATTTGGAAGGTAGAAGAAAGGATAGCCATTATTCTTCCTCAGTAATGGTTGGTCAATGCCTGTATTGATGGCAAACGTGAAGTTTATAGATGCTTCTGGATAAGCTTTTATGAATTATCTCCCTTGGTACTTCAAGCAGTTGTCACCGCCAGTCACTGACTGTGATTCTTGGATTTCCATATTTCTGTAGAGCCAGCAGTATGTTTCCATGAACCTTAACTGTCTCAGTCCTCCCAACAGTTTTATAAATCCCTTTGTATTTAATTATCCCTTCCTGCTATAAACTAAAGAGTTAAATGCTTTCCTGGCAAGACCCTGACTGATAACAGTGTTTGGTTTCCAGAAGTGGTTTCAGGATGCAGAAACTCAAAGACAGGAATTTGGAATTAGTTATCTGACCTTAGATTAGAAAGCAGTTAAGACTTTATCTCCAATTTACTGGTAGTCCATAAAAAGCAGTGGCAAAATAATTATCTATAGTTTTCTAGAATGCAGCATTTATTACAGAAAAGCCTTTGAGAAACTACTATTACAATCAGATTTTAAAAGAGAATACGGACTTTTGAGGACTATGGTATGGCTGACGGTTTCTAAATAAAAAATTAGGATTTTGAATTCTCAGCTCAAGGCAAAGTCAGAGAACCACAGAGCTTCTAAGACTGATCTAAAAATATCTCTTATAGCCATATGGCTAATGTATAAATTTTTTATCCTGTAGGTTGCATAATTACAACTCAAATAGAATTCATAGAGTTGACAGGCCTCTTATGCAAAAGTTAGAGCATTGATTGTGAAAAAGCAAAAATTGGAATGAGGACATTTGGGTGGATTTTAATGGTTCTGAGAGTCATGAACTTCTAAATCCCACAGAGCTGTCTTTCTTCCCCGTGTGCGAGTATCCTCCTGAAATAATTACTTTTTATAGGGATAAAGATTATTTTCATGGTCCACTTCCACCATTTATTGGCCCCAGACTTATGACTAGAGTCAGTGCCCAATACGCTCTGGAGGGATATCAGAAACCTGGAAAACATTAATTGGAATGGAGGGAAAATTTTTTAGACAACAGAAGAAGAAACATAATTTTGGATATAGTCAAATTTGTTAATATGAGTGGAATTACCACATATTCTAGATTCAATGCTTAGTTTTAGTGGCTGGGAACAACCATATAAAGAGTCAGCTTGATTGTTGACTAAAATGGACCCAACGGTGACCTTAATTATATTAAATTGATATAATAAGAATTCATAGGATTAGGAAGGTAACACTGTTGGCATGGATCAATCATATTGGACTGACTCACATACCTCAAGGAGAGCCCGGAGAATACACTGAGAAATATATTAGTGAGGGAAGCACCAGCACTCCTGAAAATCTCAGTGTTATCTGTCCCTTTTCAGATTCTGGGTGACAGTATAATATAACACTATTTAGAAGAGTTGCCATGAGTTGCCAAAGCCAATTGACATGTCTTTGTCACAAGAGAGACAAATTAGCCAAGATTATTGTCTTGCTCAATAGGCCAGAATCCTAATCTGAATAGTTTTATCCACAGAGACCATTGACAATGACTTTTTTTTATCAGAGTATCCCAGGAACTGAAATAAGATTGTCAGCTTAATAAAGTCTTAGTTCCTTTGTAAAATTTTAAAATAAAGGGAAATATGCAAATTAACCCTCATCCGTTACACCTAAGCCACACCCACCAGCCTAGCCACACCCACCAGCCAATCAGAGCGACTATATGCAAATTAACCCAGCCAAGATGGCGGCCGACAGCCATGGAGCTAGAGCAAACAGGAGGCCAGCAATGAAGGAAACTGCCTGCCTAGGCTGACTGTACCCTCCACTCAAGGCAACAATGTTTCAATTATAGAAGATAAATAAACTTCAGCAACCTGCTTCCAGCCAGCCTCGCCGGGACCTTGGGTCAATGGGAGCTGTGGTTAGCCTGCAAACAGCCCTTAGCCCCTTACCCAGGCTGGCTAGGCACCCCAGTAGGGACTCGAACACAGAAGAGACTGTGGGCAGCCTGAAAATGGCCCTCAGCCCCTCTCCCAGGCTGGCCACACCCCATGGGGTGAGGGTCACCACTGGGGGGCTTGGCCAGCTTGCAAACAGCTATCAGCCCCTCACTCAGGCTGGCCAGGAACCCCAGGGGAGGATATCCACCTTGAAGGGGCTGTGGGCAGCCTGCAAACAGCCATCAGCCCCTTACCCAAGCTGGCCAGGCACCCCAGCAGGGACCCCTACCCTGAATGGACTATGGCCAGCCTGTAAACAGCCATCAGCCCCTAACCCAGGCTGGCCAGGAACCCCAGCGGGAACCCCACCCTGATCCAGGACACCCTTCAGGGCAAACTAGACAGCCCCCACCCATGCACCAGGCCTCTATCCTGTATAATCCTATATAATAAAAGGGTAATATGCAAATTGACCCTAACAGCAGAACAACTTGGAATGACTAGTCACTATGACACACACTGACCACCAGGGGGCAGATGCTCAATGCAGGAGCTGCCCCTGGTGGTCAGGGCGCTCCCACAGGGGAAGCTCTACTCAGCCACAAGCCAGAAGGCCGCCAGTACAGCAGTGACTGTGGGAGCCTCTCCTGCCTCCTCAGTAGCACTAAGGATGTCCAACTGCAGCTTAGGCCTGCTCCCTGCTGGCAAGTGAACATCCCCTAAAGGCTCCAGGGCTGCCAGAGGGATGTCTGACCCATCTTAGGTCTGATCACCTGGGAAGTGGGCCTAAGCCAGCAGGTGGACATCCCTCGAGGGGTTCCAGACTGCGAGAGGGCACAGGCCAGGCTGGGCTGAGGGAACCACCCCCCCCCCAAGTGCACAATTTTTTGTGCACTCAGCCTCTAGTATCCTATATAATAAAAGGGTAATATGCAAATTGACCCTAACAGCAGAACAACTGGGAATGACTGATCACTATGACACACACTGACCACCAGGGGCAGACGGTCAATTCAGGAGCTGCCCCTGGTGGTCAGTGCACTCACACAGGGGGAGCTCTGCTCAGCCACAAACCAAGCTGACGGCTGCCAGTACAGTGGTGCTGGTGGGAGCCTCTCCTGCCTCCTCAGTAGTGCTAAGGATGTCTGACTATAGCTTAGGCCTGTTCCCCACTGGCAAGTGGACATCCCTCAAGGGCTCCCGGGCTGCCAGAGGGATGTCTGACTGCCAGCTTAGGCCTGATCACCTGAGAAGTGTGCCTAAGCCAGCAGGTGGACATTCGCTGAGGGTTACCAGATTATGAGAGGGTACAAGCTGGGCTGAGGGACCCCCCCAAGTGCACAAATTGTTGTGCACTGGGCCTCTAGTATATATATAACTTAAATAGCCACAGTGAAGAGTCATGGACTCTCACCAGTTCTCAGGCCTGAGCTAGTTAATAGGGTTTCCACTTGAGGAAGTACCCAATGAGATTGCAAGAATATACTATAAAAATTTCTCCTAGCTTTCCTGAAAGGAAAATGCATCTATTTATCAGTGTAATTATATACTCTGGGAAAAGGAAAATGTTCGGATATTTACAGATTTTTGGACACTGAATCTGAATAGATCCCTAAAATATTATGATCCAACAGTTAGAGGAGGGACTTAGGGATGTCAGTAATAAATGGGGTTTTGGCTTGAGTATATCTCCCACAGGTCCCTATAGATTTGTGAACCTAGCCTTGTGGTTATTTTCCCAGTTTCCAAAAGCATGTTTGGCAACTGGAGAATCCTCATTTCCTGACCTATAATGTGAGGGCTATTATGATAGGAAAGGCCAAGAGGAAGCCCTTTCTACCAGAGTAGTAAATTAATAATAATTCTACAACCCTAGGGACTTCAGAGATTTATATCATCACCAAAAACTTGGAAGATGCAGAGGTGGTGATTCCTATCACATTTACATAAATCTCCCCTTTTTGTCTTCTACAGAAGAAAAATGATGACTTTTGAAGGAAAAAACAGTAGATTTTCATAAACCTTATCAGTTTGTGACACTAATTAAATTATTGCCGCTATCTTTTCTGGAGCAAATTAATGCATCATTTGGCATCAGGTATGTCACTGTTGATCTGGCAAATGCTTTCTTCTCTATACTAATTCATAAAGACCAGTTGTTCCAAATGGAAATGCTATATTAAGCCTCTAACAAATCCAGATAAGAACATTACAATGCAACTCCTGGGTTTTAGAGTGAAGCCATGCTTTCTTGCACAGATAATTCTTATCCTTGTGAGAAATAACTCTTGGAATAAAACTGAACCAAAGTAGAGCCTGAATGGCTGAACATGGTCCATCAAGCAATCATGAGCTGCTCATCATAAACTGATGTTGTTGAATTCACTGAATCACAGACGTGGGCATGGGCAGCAACTCCATAATCACGTGAAAGTACTCTAAACAAGATCATGCTCAAATAAGCCTTGATGACAGATAAACTTGAAAGCAGTTGGCTCAGATTCCCAAGCACCTACTCTTGCTGCTTTGTCACGTCTAGCTTGATCCACACCTACAGTCCTTGGGGATATCCTCATTGATCAGTTGCTAGTAAAGATACAATATGGGCCTGATTTTGAGATTATTTTGCATGGTATTAAACAATGTAGTGATGCCACATTTTTGCCTCGTTCAATGGTGGTCTGAAAGGTGTAATGAAAATGGTCTATCAATGGCTTTAGGAAGGAGTTACCGAAAGGATGAGAAAGATTCTCATATTAATCTCTCTGGAGCCCATATGAAACATTACATTTTATGTATCAGAGCTTCTAACTTCAATATTTTTACCCATTCAACCCCCACCCCTCCAGGGCACCTCACTTGGCTACCATTTATTTCATTCATATTCACTAAGTTCTCTCCTACCTTTAAAACTTGTTCAAGATGTTGCTTCTCTGTGAGTAACTTTTATTACCCTACCCTACCACCTGATTGAACTCGGTCCAGATTCCCCACTAAATATCACTTTCTTTCCTATACAATTTCTTCTGTCTCTTCCATATTGCACTTTACACCAATACTCTACTCCCAGTGGCCCGAAATTCAAATGCTTAGAGAGATTGCCCTACTCCCAGTGGCCCAAAATTCAAATGCTTAGAGAGATTAAGCAATTGACTTAAATGAGTGACAAAGGTCTGCTGGGTGCCTATTAAATTATATTGGGTTACTTTTACTTCTTTTGATCAATATGTTCTCCTTTATTTTTCTTAAAATGTGTTCCTTTGGGTCTTTCATTTCCACTTTTGCTATAGAGATAGGTATAAAAATATTTCTCTAGTTTTTTCCAAACTCATTGGCCACTAAAACTCAGTCTTAGTGTCAGAAAGAAAAAGGGACTGGTGAGGACTGTGACAAACTGTGAAACTCACACTCTGCCAAAATGAGGAAAATGCCACTCAATATCAGATGAGCACGTCAGGAATTGGAACCAAGGGTGCCAGATTTTATGATTTTTCTAGAGAAACTGGAAAGTCAAGATTTTTATATGAAATCTCACAACCTCAAGTTTAGTCTCAAAATTACTAAAGCACTATGCCAATTGACAACACAAAGATTCTATAGGCAGCAGTGGGCCTACAGATACCAATTTGCCACTTTGCCCCCATAGTACCATGAGTCCCTTGAGGGCACAGATTGGGTGTTTTTAACTTGTGCCCTGGACAATGACTGGCCCATAACACCTGCTCATTAACTTATAGTTATCTTTAGTTAAATCTAAACAATCTAATAAAATTGTAGTTTGTCTAATTCAACAGGTAGAAATCCTTAAAGAGGATCTTTTTCTCACTCCAGAGCCTAGCATCTTACTTGCATACAGTAGATGTTCAGACATGTTTTGAGCTGTTATAGGAAAATACATCAAATGTTCATTAACGGAAGTTTGGTTTTGCTTAGGAGATGAGTAGCAAGATCTCTCCTAAGGCTTAGTATGAAAACATAAGATGTATGATTTTGATAAGGAGAATTAGGTCAAGAGAGACATTAAATGATGCCCTCAGTAAGTGTAATGAAGCATCTCATGATCTCTGTGCCAAAATGAGAACTATGGGAACCCTGAGACTTTGGGGGATTTGGTGACACAATGAAACTGACTTACTTGACATTTGTGGCCTGGAATTGCGGTGTGGTACAAGGCCCTGCTGAAATAGCAAACAGCTCTGTGGTTGTCATCACTAGTTGTGAGTTCTTATAATGGCTGCTGATTTATGCTGGGAACTTTAAACATCACTTTAAATGTCCATTCTGAACAGAATCATATATTTAAAGTTTCAAACAAAAAGGCTATGTAAATGGACTTGCTTTTTGAATTTTGTATGCTGAAGAAATAATTGCCCACAGTTATAAATGTTTTCAAAGGTTAATCACTTGAAAATATTTAAGTTTTAAAAAATATTAGCAAGCAATGCATTTAGTACAAGAGAATACAAATAAGTATTAACTGCATATCTATTCATGTATACTACTGCTATGCAATATAACTAAAAATGGAGATAAGAACTGTTTTACATAAACTAAAAAAATGACTGATAATTTGCTGAGTAAATATTGAGCTATGTCCAATTTATTTTTTAAAAAGATCAATTGTGAATATTTTCTGTTAAATTATCATACTATAATGCATCAATAATATATTTGCCTTGTCTAATATATAATGAAAACATTTTTGGCAAACATTTGCCATATGTTAAATAATGCATTTTAAATTCATAATAATGACAATATTTTATTATGCACATACAAAATTCATATGAATTTGAACAGCATTTAGAATATGGAAAACTTAGCAAGCAAAACTTCTAAAATGCCATTAAAGTAGGAGCTTATTTCTTTGAGATAACCAGCCCCCTACACTTCCCAACACAGTTCTAATTTTATATGGGATTAACAAGAAAATATTCAATTGTATACAGAACTAGGTAATAGTTTCTACTATATGAACTTAGATCAAAATATTTAACATCCTACAATAGTTATGCTATCTTATAAATCAGACCAGATAGTTTATAGAAATGAATTTATTCAATAACATTTACTGAGTGCTTGCTATGTGTTGGACATTGCAGACATTGAGAATACAGCAGTGAACAGACAAAAAGAGTCAGTCCACATGGAGCTTAAAATCCAAACCACTGCAATGTTAATGTGCCCATTTTGCACTTTTTGCATGTTAGGTAGTCTGAAATAATTAATAATAATAATATAAAGTTATAATATAGTAGAGGCCTGGTGCATGGATTAGTGCACCAGGGGGGTCCCTCAGCCTGGCCTGAAAGGATCGGGCCAAAACCAGCTCTATGACATCCCCCAAGGGGTCCTGGATTGCAAGAGGGCACAGGCCAGGCCTAGGGATCCCAATGGTGCACAAGTCCGTGCACCAGGCCTCTAGTATGCATATAAGATCTTTGGTTAATCTCTTCCTCCCCTCATTCCTCCCCATTCCCTCCGAGATTCATCACTCTGTTCCATGTTTCATGCCTGTGGTTTCCGCTCCTGCATTGAGTGTCTGCCCCCTGGTGGTCAGTGGGTGTCATAGCTCCCGGCCAGTCAGCTAGTCAGCTGGTTGGTCACTTAGGCTTTTATATACTATACTAGGGGCCTGGTGCACAAAAATTTGTGCACTTGGGGTGGAGGGAGTCCCTCAGTCCGGCCTGTGCCCTCTCACAGTCTGGGACCCATCAGTGGATGTCCTATGATGGCCCCAGTCTGCCAGGCGCCTTTTGTGTGTGTGTGTGTGTGTGTGTGTGTGTGTGGCCACTGGCGACCTGTCCCAAGCTGCATCTGAGGCTCGGAGCAGTCCTCCTGTGTGTGTCTACCTGCTGGGGACCTGCCACCAGGCACACTGTGGAGGCTTGGAGCAGGCA
>PVJC01041861.1:0-15179 GCA_004026665.1 Murina feae
AAAGAACCAATGCTTATGCTCTTGGCAAAAATTATCCTACAAAATGGTGAGGAGGTATTCTTGCTAAGGTTTCACTTCCCTCCCTCCCTCTGCAGATATCATCCACTTACCTTATTGGGAAATGTTACCTCGATCTCCTCTTGCAGTTTCTGCTGCACATCAGGGTGAATGGCCATAAGATACATAAAGAAGGAAAGAGAAGTGCTAGTGGTTTCATAGCCAGCAAAAATAAAGATAATAGATTGGGCAACAAGCTCCAAATCGGACATAGCTGAAAGGAAAAGAAAGGTCAATGTAAACCATCAGTTTAGATTATAAGAAATCCATATGAAAAGCTACTAGAAGGAAAAAAACGGAAATTCAGATCAAACTAGAAGCAGTTGTACTCTGATGTGTATACTGTAGATCCAGAAAAAGGCAAAAAAAAAGTCTTAATCCAGTTTTTCCAAAGGTCTACACTATTCTTGGTCACCTGCCCCTGAATACATCACTCTCATCACTATCTCAGCTGAGTAATTCCACAGTTTGTTATTGGAGAATCTTAAAAGTAGGTTAGCTACATGTAATATGGGATAGCATTCTCCCCCAGGAAAATTTTAAATTATTCTTAACAATTTTGAGACGGTTTACAATACTGAAGTTTATGTAAAGAAAAATTAAAGGATCTTTCTTCTAAACATGTTTCAAGGAACTTAAAAGAACAGTAATTGGCTACAGATAAACTCTTCTACTCAAGGTATTGTCTATGGACCAGCAGCATCAGCAGTATCTGGGATTTTATTAGAAATGCAGAATATCAAAGACAGCAATAGCAGGAGCTTCCTTCAGCCAGGAGGAATGGAGAGCTATGGCTCTCCACTGTTGGCCAGATGGTGGTGTTTCAGAGAAAGAAATGGAACCACAAAGTCCTGCCAATGCTCAGACTCCCAAAACTTGCATCCTGTTGCCTTTGGAGTACAGCCAAGGAGTATATTATCTATAAATCAAGAGTTATTGCAGTAGAACCATTGTTTCCCTCTGTGACTGATCCCCAGGTTGTGTGCTTGGAGGGAACCCCATGGAGATCAGGGGTCACAATTACAGTAAGGGAAAACAAACCCCACCTCCAAGCAGCAAGGCTGTACTGTTTTATAAAAGCCCTGGAGGTCAAATCTGGATCATAGAGGTAAAAAATCTTGTGATTCAGTGCTATCTACTGAAAATAGTAGAAAGACCTCTTCAGAGAAGCTATTATAGGCCATTAATATCAACAGATATAAATGTGTAGGCAAAGGAGAACAGCGAATACCACGAATAACAAAGGGAACGAGGATGATTGAAAGAAAATGAAAAATGCCCAAAAAGCAAGTTGGAACACATGGAAATATGTGATGTAAATGACAAAGATTTCATGATTGCAGTTCTGTAAATACTCAACAAAATGCAAGAAAATGCAGACAGGCAATTCAATGCACTCAGAAAACAAATCAATGAACAAAATGAGTACTTTACCAAAGAGATTGAAAGTTTTAAAAAGAACCAGTCAGAAATCCTGAAAATGAAGCATGCATAGAAAACAGAGTCAAGGAGATGGAGGAAAGAATTATGCCAGCAGAAAAAGCAATATTAGAATAATGGGCATTCCAGAAGAGGAAGAAAGGGAGAAGGGAAGGAAGAGTCTATTCAAACTAATAGTGGCCTCCTTTTTTATTTTCTCCCGAGAGAATAAGCATGGTTAAAATCTAATCTATTTGTGTGGGAATGGATGAGGGCCTTTTGATACCATGAGCCTGAAATAAACATGGTACTTCCCACAAACTTGTAATTCACAACTAAAAACAAGAAAGGTCTACCAAGTTCTGATTTTTCAAACATTATTTTTATGATGCTGTTGGGGGTAAATTCAACTATCAAATTCCTTCCCCCTATTAGGATATACCCCATGATATCCAAAATTTAGAGCTCTGCTGCCCAATAGGTAGCCACTAGTTACATGTGTTTATTTTAATTTTAATTAATTAAAATTAAATATAAGATTCAGTTTTCAGTTGCATTGCTTACATGTCAAATGTGTAATGGCTACATGTGCCTAGTAGTAACTCTATTGATATATAATATGTTCTCTATCATCACAGAAGGTTGTATTAGACTAGATAGGGAGAAAGAAAGACATGTATACATAGATATGGATATATTTATAATGCTGTGCTGGAGTCATCTCACCCCTGTTCTTTAGAACCAATTATTAAATATTCAGAAATTTTGTGAGATGGCTATCAAACCATTAGTAGTTTGAAATTAACTATGATGTAAGTATTTATATCATAGGAATAAATGATAATACTTGGATTTTTTCTTTTTTGAGAGAAAATATGTTTACATCACTAATTATGGGTGAATATAGAAATATTTATGTTTATGAGACCTCTGTAAATATGTTTGATGTTCTTAGCTTTATCTACTGAGACAATCTAGAAGTAAAGAAACCCTAGCAGCAATGAGCACTCCTAGATCTGATTTTGGTTTCTAAGTACCATTAATCACTAAGATAAATCAGAATTCCTTGGTGAAATGGCTGGCTCCAGGATGATCAAGGGAAATAGAGAGAAATTTGGAATGCCTTGCATCAGAAAGCAAGGAAGTACTCAGAAAATGATAGGTGAAAAAGATACAGGACACACTCTATACTCTAATGGTGGACATATCTATATATATCTATATATATAAAAGCCTAAGCGACTGAACTACCAAACGACCGATTGCTGTGATGCGCACTGACCACCAGGGGGCAAACGCTCAATGCAGGAGCTGCCCCCTGGTGGTCAGTGTGCTCCCACAGTGGGAGCACGGCTCAGCTGACCCACCAGGCCCGTGGCCCACCAGCCCAGTGGCAGCCACTCACTCCCTCAGTAGTCCTGCAGGTCCAATCTTCAGAAAACAGGCCAGGCACTGATGGACCAGCACTGTTGGCATGATCCCAACTGCACTGCTGGCCTCCTGGAAGTTGCCTTGGGAATGTCAGTGGGATGGATCTGGATCCCAGGCCATGGGCGGCCCACCACCCACCTGGAGGGCCAATCACATCCTGCCCCCCCACCCCCCTTAGGACGGGTGCCAGATGCAGAGTTCACAGCTGGTGAGCATCTCTGCAGTGGCATGAGCCTCTCCTGATTGGGACTAACTGGGCGCAAGCCCGCGACAGGCACAGGGGGGCCAGGATGAGTGGGAGCAGCAGGCGGCATTGGACTGCAGGTGTCAGCCCAATCCCCTCAGGTCACCCCGAGGAACCCCACCCATGCATGAATTTGTGCACTGGGCCTCTAGTATCATTATAAATTTACTAGGGGTCCAGTGCACAAATTCATGCACCTTGAAAGGAACTGTAGGCCGTGAGGATGTGGTGGGCACAGGGGTGGGTCTCAGCCCATCCACCGGGGTCCCTGGTCCCCCATCTGCTGGCAGCCCCGCTTCCACCACTGCCATTCCCACGCACTGACGGTGCCAGGCCCACTCATACCCACTGATGGCGTGTAGCAATTGGGGCCAGTGCTAGCAGAGGTGCAATCAGAGCCAGTGCTGTCAGCAAATGCGAGTAGCAGCTGCTGCCCTGATTGTCCTCAGGAGCAGGGGTAGGTGGAGAAGCCCTCAAGGGCAATCAGGGCCTGCAGCCGCTGCTCACACCTGCTGACAGTGCCAAGTGATCGGGACCAGCACCAGGCGCCAGCAGTGGGTGCAGGCAGCAGCTCTGGTGCCGGCTGCAGGTGCAAGTGGGGCCGGCACTGGCAGTGGGTGCGAGAGGCAGCTGCCAGCCCTGATCATCCCTCAGGAGCAGGGGAAGGTGAAAAAGCCCTGAGGGGCAATCAGGGCCAACAGCCACCCCTCGCACCCACTTTTGGCACCCACTGACAATGCCAGCCCCACTCACACCCCCTGCTGGTGCTGGCCCCAATTGCTCCACACCAGCAGCAGGTGCGAGCACCCAGCAGGACCGTGGTGCATGGGAGCAAAGAATTTTACTAACCACCAGAGGCTTGCCCTGATGACAGTGACCAGCGTCCTGCCTTGGTCTGGTGCCCCCACTCACCTGCTCCACCATCCCACCACAGCCAACGCCCACCATGTTCCCCACTCCGCCACCTGCTGCCAACACCCGCCATGTTCTGTGCATGCTCCCTGGTGATTAGCACACGTCATAGTGACCGGTTGTTTGGTTGTTCCACTGTTAGGTCTATTTGTACATTAGGGTTTTATATATACAGTATATATCAATTAAAACCCATAGAACGTACAACACCAAGTGTGAATCCTAATTTAAACTATGCGCTTTGGGTGATAATCGTGTCAATGTAAATTCACTGACTGTAACAAATGGTACACTGCTGTTAGGGATTCTGATAGTCAGGGAGGCTGAATATAGGTGAGGGAAGAAGGTTATGGGAAATATCTGTTCCTTTCACACAATTTTTCTGTAAACATAAAACTGCTCTAAAAAATAAAGTATATTGAAAAAATAAAAATAAAGAAAGAAAATAGGACCCCAGAGCCTTCTGAAAAGGCTCCAGTGGACAAACCTGAGAGAATTTGACCATCAAACAAGTAAATAAAAAATAAAACTTTATACTAGATTAAGCTAGTGAACACAATTTAACCAAGGGTTACAAGTTAAGGTCACCAATACTGAGGCAATGTGCTTCCTAAAGTGAGGCATTCTTTTCTTTTCTTTCCTTTTCTTTCCTTTTCTTTCCTTTTCTTTTCTTTTCTTTCCTTTCTTTTTCTTTTCTTTCCTTTTTAAATTTTATTGATTTTTCACAGAGAGGAAGGGAGAGGTATAGAGAGTTAGAAATATCGATGAGAGAGAAACATCGATCAGCTGCCTCCTGCCCTCCTACTAGGGATGTGCCCGCAACCAAGCTACATGCCCATGACTGGAATCAAACCTGGAACCTTTCAGTTCGCAGGCTGACACTATCCACCCAGCCAAACTGGTTAGGGCAGTGATGCATTCTTAATGCAAATTTCCATGTACCTGGATGAAGCCAGAGAATAGGCATTGGAAACAAGCTCCCAGAGATTCTGATGTAGGTGATCCACAGACCACTGACTAACTTCAGGGCATAAAATTTTTGTTTATGGTGCCCTTCAAGCTTTGAATAAAGCTGTGCCCACATGCTTGTAGACAGTGCCTCTGGCTACCTTTATTCTGAGCATGTGTCTTTTTCAATTTGATAGAAATTCACGTCTGCATGAAAACCTTCCTACACATTTTCAGAACCATCACTACCTCTGAGCCACCCCATCACTGGCCCTCTGAAGTATACCTTGTTTACCTTTATGGGAGTCTGTTTCTTTGGAATTCTGAGAGTTAATCATCAGCTGAAGAAAATCCACTCGGTGCTGGAAGCAGAAGGAGAAATTTCAATGACAAAGAGTCAACTTATGAAACCAGAAATAAATCAGGAGTGCAGTACCAACTTTCTTTCCTATTAATATGGCCACTTCATTTCTTTTTTTAATTTTTTTTATTATGTTTATATTCAATATTATTTTGTATTAATTTCAAGCATATAGCATAGTGGTTAAATAATCATCATATACTTTGCAAGGTGCTCCCCCCAATATTTCCAGTACCCAACTGTCACCAAAGAGAATTATTACAATACTAGAGGCCCAGTGCATGAATTCATGCATGGGTGGGGTCCCTCGAGGTGGCCTGTGGGGATCAGGCTGAAACCCACAGTCCAACACCACCTGCCGTTCCTGCTCATCCCAGGCCCGCTGTGTTGCCTCGGGCTTGCGCCCAGTCCAAATTTGGAGAGGCTTGCGCTGCCACAGCCATGAGACCTGCATCTGACACTCATCCTGAGTGGGGTGGAGAGGACCGGGACACAATAGGCCCTCTGGGCAGGCAGTGGAACGCCCTTGCCAGCCCAGGATCTGGATCCATCCTGCTGACAATCGCGCCAGTTGTTGGGAGCCACCTGGCAGCCACTTTGATGTCATTTCTTCCTTGCAGAATATCTAGGGAGGGAAAGCAGCCACGGTGCCCGAGGCCGACTTCTGATCATGCCAGCAGCGCTGTCAGTGCCAGGAGGTCCATCAGTGCCTGGCCCATTCTCTGGAGATTGGACCTGTAGGACTACTGAGGGGGGGAGTGGCTGCCACCAGGCTGGTGGGCTGCCGGGACGGTTTGGTCAGCTGAGTGGCGCTCCCACTGTGGGAGCACACTGACCACCAGGGGGGCAGCTCCTCCTGGTGGTCAGTGTGTGTCATAGCGACCAGTTGTTCAGTCATTTGGTCACTTGGGCTTTTATGTATATACTAGGGGCCCGGTGCACAAAAATTTGTGCACTTGGGGGGGGGGGTCCCTCAGCCCGGCCTGTGCCCTCTCCCGGTCTGGGACCCCTCTGGGGATGTCTACCTGCTGGTGTGCCTGGCCAGCCTGGGTGAGGGGCCAATGTCTGTTTGCAAGCTGGCCAAGCTCCCCAGTGGAAATCCTCACCCCAGGGGGTATAGCAAGCCTGGGTGAGGGGCTGAGGGCAGTTTTCAGGCTGGCCACAGCTCCCACTGACCCTACGGGCCACCTGCCTCATCCCTGTGCCCCGGAAGTCTCCCACCCGGGGAAGCCGAAGCTGCGGTGGCACTGGCCAGACCCCCGCGGCCTCCCAGGCGGGGCCCACGGGGGTCCGGCCACCTCGTCCCCGCGCCCCGGAAGGCTCCAGTCTGAGAAGCCGAGGCTGCGGTGGCGCCGGCCACCCCACGGCCTCCTGGGCGGGGGCCGCAGGGTCCAGCCGCCTGGTCCCCGCCTCCCCCACCCCAGGCTCCCACCTGGGAAGGCATCCGCAGGCCCAAGGCGCTGGATGCCTTTCCAGGCGGGAGGCTCCCAAGATGGCGGAGGCCGCAGCCCTGGAGAAGCTGCACACCGGGGCTGCGGCCTCCGCCATCTTGGCTGGGCTAATTTGCATACAGCGGCTCTGATTGGCTGGTGGGTGTGGCTTACCCCATCCCAGAGAAACAGTTAATTTTAATATTTCGCTTTTATTAGTTAAGATATTATTGGCTACATTCACTATACTGTTATCAGTGAAGTCATCCAGCTACAAATCTTGGAGAACAGACTGTTTCCCTGAGAGAAATTCAGCCATCATGTCCAATGGCTTTTCGGTCCTCATTTTCTGTGCTCTTTGGCTTTTTTCACTTTTAAACACAGTTCCCTGGCCAAAGAGTTGCCTGCTTCCCTCTTGTCATACCTGGTTGCCCATAAAAAAAAGTCCCTTACTTCAATACTTTTTTTCTCTAGCCTTAATCCTTAATGAAAGCCCACATAACTGAATCCCCTGACATTTGCAGAGTTCATCAGATGCTTTTCTGGGAGCAGCTTCAAATACTCTACCATCCCAGAACTCTCCACAACGTTCAGTTCAATTCTGAGATCCCCATGGCCTGCAGACATTCTTGTGCTGGCCTCCAGGCTCAATGAAGGCAAAGCTGGGTTAGCCAGCTTGCAACCTCAATGCCCAGAGAAGACTACTGCCCTCTCCAGTTTCTGAGCAGGCTTCAGTTTAACATAGAGCACTCCACCAGGGGCCTGATGGGAACTTCCACTGCAGAAGTATAAAATAAAAGGCTTGGCATTGATGAGTTTTTGCCAATTTAAAACCTGGGGAAGTATGATACCAAAAATTTTTCACACTTTGACAATTTATTAAAAGGAAGTGGAAAACTTTTCATCTCAATAATATTCATGAGGTAATATACTGAGCTTTATGCCCATTATTATATTACATTTTAGATAATATCTCTATGACTCATCTTTTATTTCCTTTCCTAACCTCCACCTTCTTCATTCCCCATAAAATGTTAGAACTTTCCTCCTGTAAAATATAGTCCTTTATCTATCTGAAAAAAGAAGAAGTGCATAAATCATATGTATCCAGTTCAATAAATTATCAAAGCGTGAACACACTCATGTAACCACCACCAGATTTTACCTTTTGTTCATCTTGGAGGCGATTTTCTTTCATTCTTTTTACAGATTTTTTGAAAAACTCAGTCACACTTCTTGAAAACAGAGTAATATTAAATGCTTCAAAAACTGGGCCGAGGAATGGAAAGAGTGCTGTAAGAAAAAAGAAAGCACAATGAAAATACAAAATGTACTGGGAGCAATTACAATCTTCCCTACCAATGAGAAGAGTAAAAGACACCAGGCTTCTCAGCCAGGAGCCAGTCCCTCTATGCCCGTTGCTCAGACTTCCAAGCCCATGGCTGAGCAAGGGCAAGTCCACACATTCGGGCCATCACTATAGCAGTGAGATCAGTGGCTCCTTCCCCATCTTTTGGGTGACTAAAGAAACAGGATTACATCCTTGAACAGCTTTGCCTTGACCTATTAACTAGATTTTCTTTGAATAAACCAGAGCAGAGTCTGATACTTTAAGTATTTGCAGTGTTCAAGAAATAGTAATCAGATGCACATGCATGGACACAGAACACTAGACACTACGATGTAAACAATGATTGCATGTGAGAGTTTAATTATAGGTGAGTCTTGTTTCTTCTTTGTCTTTTAGAATAATTCTGAAAATTTTATAAGAACTGTGTATTGTTGGAGATAAAGGAACCCTTGTGCACTGTGGGTGGGAATGCAGCCACTGTGGAAAACAGTATGGAGTTTCCCGAAAAAATTAAAAATGGAACTCCCATTTGACCCAGTAATCTCATTTCTAGGAATATGTCCCAAGAAACCAGAAACACCAATTAGAAAGAATATATGCACCCCTACATTCATAGCAGCACAATTTACAATAGCTAAGATTTGGAATAGCCTAAGTACTCATCAGCAGGTGAGTGGCTTAAAAAACTGTGGTATATCTACACAATGGAATGCTACACCGCTATAAAAAAGAAGGAACTTTTACCATTTGCAACAGCATGGATGGAACTGGAGAGCATTATGCTAAGCAAAATAAGCCAGAGAAAGATAAATATCACATGATCTCACTAATATGTGGGATATAATGATCAACATAAACTGATTAATAAAAATAGTTCCAGAGACAAATGGCACGGGAGGGGAGGGGGGTTAGAGACCAACTAAAGGACTTGTATGCATGCATATTAACATAATCAATGGACACAGACACTGGGGTGGTGTGGGCTTGCTCTCGAGGGTGCGAGTGGCAGGGGCGGGGTCAATCAGGGGAAAAATGAGACATATGTAATACTTTAAACAATTTTAAAAAAAGAACTGTGCATTATATAATATTAATATTTACCAAAATATATATTGTAAAAGAATTCATAGACAGGATAGAAATAATACAGAGTATGTCTTTCAACCATAATGGAATGAAATTAGAAATCAATAATAAAGAAAAATGGGACACTCATTACTATGTAGAAATTAAAAAATAATATCCTAAATAACCTATGGGTCCTACAAGAAATTAGAAGGGCAATTAGGAAATACTTTGATATAAATAAAAATTAAGAGAAAGCATACCAAAATTTATGGATGTAGCAAAAGCAGCACTCAGAGAGAAATTTATGACTATAAATGTCTACATTAAAAAGAACAGAGATCTCAAATCAATAACCAAACTTTCCCCCTTAACACACTGAGAAGAAAGAGCAATCAAAACCAAAAGAAAGGAGGAAACATATGATACATATGAGGGAAGAAATTAATAAAATAATGAATGAAAACAACAGAGAAGATCAATGAAATCAAAAGACAATAATTTTAAGGCATTTAAATAAATTAACCAGGACAAAAGAAGATTAAAACTACTAGCATCAGACATGAAAAATGGTAGATTACTACTGACATCTAATATAATAAAAGAGAAATATGCAAATTGACCATTACCACCAGCCAATCAGAGCGGCTGTATGCAAATTAACCCAGCCAAGATGGAGGCCAACAGCCATGGAGCTAGAGCAAACCAAAGGCTTCTGTTACAACTGCCTGCCTAGGCTGGCTGAGCCTCTGCTCACGGCCATGCCCACCAGCCAATCAGAGTGGCTGTATGCAAATTAACCCAGCCAAGATGGAGGCTGGCAGGGCGGCTCTGCACTGGGAGCCTCCACGGCGGCATAGCTGTGCCAGGTGTGTCAGCTCAGTGGGAGGGGGGGTCTGGCCTGGGGCCTCCTCGGAGCGTCCAGGAGCAGCTGTCCTGGGTCTGCTGCCTAGCTCCACCCCCGGGAGCCTCCGAGGAGTATCCAGGAGCACCTGTCCCGGGTCCACTGCCTGGCTCCACCCCCTGGGGGCCTCCCTGGGGCATGCAGGAGCATGGGGCCTCTGCAGGGTGTGCAGGAGCAGCCGTCCTGGTTCTGCTGCCTGGCTTTGCCCCCCGGGGGCCTCTGCGGGACATCCAGGAACGCCTGTCCTGGGTCCACTGCCTAGCTCTGCTCAGGGGCCTCCGCAGGGTGTCCAGGAACACCCGTCCAGTGTCCGCTACCTTCAACCGCCCCCCAGGGGCCTCCACAGGGCATGCGGGAGCGTCTGCTGCACAGTGCGGAGAATCCGAAGCCAGTTCACTGCCCAGCTCCACCCCGGGTGTGTTTGCTCAGCAGCAGGGACCCACCGAGGGATTCTGCACCAGGGTCCGCCCCTGGCTTGCCACCCAACTCTGCGCCAGGTGTGTCCCCTCAGCGGTGTGGGCCCACCAGGCATGTGCAATCGTGGGCCCTCCAGTGGGAAATGTCCAGGCCTGCACTCACCAGCCTTCCCACCCCCCAGTGCACAAACCCTGAAGGGGCTGTGGGCAGCCTGAAAATGGCTCTCAGCCCCTCACCCAGGCTGGCCAGGCATGCCAGCAGGTGGAAATCTCCCCTGAGGTGTCCCAGACTGCAAGAGGGACCCCCACCCCCCGAGTGCACAAATTTTTGTGCACCGGGCCCCTAGTTAAAAAATAAAAAATTTTAAAGTAGTATTATGAACAACTGTATGCCAATAAACTAGATAACTTATAGAACCAAGATGGTGGCATGAGGTATATACCTAAATGCACAGCCTCCACAACTACATTATAAAAATACAACTATACAGATAAATGGCCATCCTCCAGCACCAAGGAAGGGGAAGCTTTACAACTAGAAAGCAAAAGGAGGAATGCAGTGAGACTGAGTAGAAGCTCCCGACACCAAAACTGAGAGGTACGGACGTGTGGAACAGAAGCAGCGGCGCGGGTGAAAGGGTGGCAGTGGCTGCGCTTAGCTCCGCATCTCAGAAGGAGATTATAAACTCCGGGGTCGAACTGAATGTGATGTGGGCTGTAGGGCAATGGGGCGGAAGACCAGTGGCATTCTAGCAGTGCTGTTGGCAGCGATCACTGATGCAGGGATGCAGGGGCATACAGACACCAGGGCGAGGAGGCGTCAAACCCAAGAGAAGCCGCGGAGTCAGCAGATGGGCAACCATTGTGGGTTGCTCTGCCTCGGTGATTCTGAGACCCCGCCCCACCCCACCTACAACCCCACCCAAGCTGTGCGCCTGCTTGCCTTCAGCATAACCTAAGGGTTTGAAAGCTGGGACAAAACTCTAAAAGATCTAAACCCCAAACAATGAGGAGAAAGGCCTGCAGGTCATTTCCTCCCAGTGATAACTACAACAAGACTGTGCACCCGGCCTTCAAAACTGTACAACAAGAGTGTCCACCCCAAGTGATTGGGGAGGCTGAATCACTGGGCCCTATAGGACACCTAGCACAGAAAGCCACCCTATCAACGAGCAGTCAAAATGCAGAGACTAAGAAACAGGTCACAAATGACAGAAATGGAGGAACGCAAACAACTGGATATAGAGTTCAAAACCACGGTTATTAGGTTTTTCAAGAATTTTCTAAAAACTGCTGATAAATTTGAAAAGGACCAGCTAGAAATTAAGCATACACTGACTGAAATAAAGAATAATATACAGAGCTCCAACAGCAGACAAGAGGATCGCAAGAATCAAGTCAAAGATATGAAATATAAAGAAGCAAAACCCACCCAGCCGGAAAAGCCAAAATAAAAAATAATTAAAAATATGAAGATAGTGTAAGGAGTCTCTGGGACAACCTCAAGCATACCAACATCAGAATTATAGGGTGCCAGAAGAAGAGAGAGAGCAAGATATTGAAAACCTATTTGAAGAAATAATGACAGAAAACTTTCCCCACCTGGTGAAAGAAATAGACTTCCAAGTCCAGGAAGCGCAGAGAATCCCAAACAAAAGAAACCCAAGAAGGACCACACCAAGACACATCAAAATTAACACATTTTTTTGCGGGAAACGAGTAAAATCGGATCCACCAGGGAGACTGTCAATGGACATGAGGAAACATACATTGGAACCTCTAGTTGGAACTGGCAAAAATAAAAATGTTTTATGTCGTTGTCATGTGTGTGCCGCTCATAAACTACGCAGTGAAACGCGGTACATGTGCAAGTTTTGTAATGTACCCCTGCACAAAGGAAAGTGTTTCAAACGCTACCACACAGTGAAACACTATTAGGTTATAGGTTTTTTTTGTAAGATCTGTTGAAAATTTTGAAAAAATATTGTAATTTTGTATAAATAAAATTATTTTTGATTGTGAAAGAGTGTTTTTTATATGTTTACCTAGAATGTAATAATTTTGTGTACATAAAAAATACAATAACACATATTTTGCAAAGTAAATAAGTAGAGACCTCTTTTTAAACTCAAACACTGAAAGTTTCATAGAAAAATATCAAATAAATAGAAAGATATGAATATTTTACAGAAAGTCTAATTTTGGCGAGAAAATGTCAAAAAAGCCCTGCATTACGATGCAATTTGATGGGAAAATGCCCGATTACAAAGTGTTAAAATGCCAAGAGCAAAAGACAAGGAGAAACTCTTAAAAGCTGCAAGAGAAAAGTAGTTAGTTACCTACAAGGGGACACCCATACAACTCTCAGCTGATTTCTCAACAGAAACTTTGCAGGCCAGAAGGGAGTGGCAAGAAATATTCAAAGTAATGAACAGCAAGAACCTACAGCCAAAATTACTTTACCCAGCAAAGCTATCATTCAGAATTGAAGGTCAGATAAAGAGCTTCACAGACAAGAAAAAGCTAAAGGAGTTCATCACCACCCAACCAGTATTATATGAAATGCTGAAAGGTATCCTTTAAGAAGAGGAAGAAGAAAAAGTAAAGATAAAAAGTATGAACAACAAATACATATCTATCAACAAGTGAATCTAAAAATCAAGTGAATAAAAAATCTGATGAACAGAATAAACTGGTGAATAGAATAGAATCAGAGGCATAGAGTGGACTGACAATTTTCGGGGGTAAAGGGTGTTGGGGGTGCGGGAAGAAAATGGACAATAATCGTACACTTATGGATGAGGACAGCAGGGCAGGGGGTAAGGACAGAAGTTGGGGTGGGAACTGGGAGGAGGGGAGCTATGGGGGAAAAAAGAGGAACAACTGTAATAATCTGAACAATAAAGATAATTTTTAAGAAAACTAGATAACTTAGATGAAATGGGCAATTTTCTAGAAAGACACAACTATAGAAACTGACTCAAAAATAAATAATCTGAATAAACCTATAACAAGAAAGAGATCAAATTATTAATCAAGAAACGATCCACATGCCCAGACAACATGACTCAGTGGTTGAACCAAGAGGTCATGGTTCAATCCCTGGTCAAGGCACATGCCCAGGTTGCAGGATGTACAGGAGGCAGCCAATCAATGATTCTCTTTAATCATTGATGTTTCTATATCGCTCTCCCTCTCCCTTCCTCTCTGAAATCAATAAAATTATTTTTTAAGGAAACTACCAACAAAGAAAAGCTCAGGTCCAGATGACTTCAGTGATGAAAACTACCAAATATTTAAAGAACACTAACTTTTCACAAACTAGAAAAGGGGGGAATACTTCCAATCTTATTGCACAAGGCCAGTATTACCCAGATACTAAAACCAGACAAAGACATCATAGGGAAAGAAAGCTACAGACCAATATATCTTATGAACATGGGTGCACTAATCCTTAACAAAATACTAGCCAAACTCAATTCAGAAGTACATAAAAGAAATTATATATCATAAATTCTGGAGGTTAGCCCAAAAATTGAGGTTTTGTAATAAAATTATACCAATAGAATAAAAAATACAAACCATATGATCGTCTCAATAGATGCAACAAAAGCATTTGACAAAATGCAACACCTTTTTTTGTGATAGAAACACTCAATACCTTAAGAATAGAGGAAAAGAGGAAACAAGATGGCGGCATAGGGTAGACACCGTAAATGCAGCCGTGAACAACTATTTCAGAAAAACCACGAAAAGAACACACGGACACCACTCGCACCCACAGGAAGGCTGGCTGAGTGAAAATCCTACAACTAGAGAAGAGTCTGAGACTCAGAGGAGCGGTGGAAGCAAAGTACAGAGGTACGGAGGCGCGTGCACAGGACTCGGGGAAGGGCTGGCGCCAGGGGATGCGGTTCTTTTCCAAAACAGAGAGAGCCACAAGTCCCCAGCGGCTCTGAACTCCAGTTCCAAGCGAGTTTCTGAGGACCCAGACACCCAGAGAAGGGGGACTGACTGGCACCAGGAGGAAATTCAAAGCGGGTTTCTCTCAGCGTTGCTTGCAGCAACTACCGTGGGACACAGAGACCTGGTGTCTCTCACCGCAGGGCTGAAAAGCACCATAGCTATTTGCTCCGCCCTGCCCTGCAAACTCCCCAAGGCCCCGCCCCTCCCAAGCTGCGTCAGAGGCTTTGCAGATAAAAGACTGCGTAGCCTAAGGCACAGGCTTAATCAACGCCTCCTTAAAGATACAGGAGCCAGCCCCCACCCAGTGGCCAGAGTGTGACTAACCTAAACAAAACAGATCCACAAGGAACACACTCGGGGCAGATGCAGTGAGCATAAAAGATCCACTGAAACAACTCTTGCCCCATAAGGGTGTCTCCAGCACAGAAATTCTCCCACTGTAGAGAGAAACAAGATGGCGGCATAGGGTAGACACAGTAAATGCAGCTGTGAACAACTATTTCAGAAAAACCTCGAAAAGAACACACGGACACCACTCGCACCCACAGGACGGCTGGCTGAGTGAAAATCCTACAACTAGAGAAGAGTCTGAGACTCAGAGGAGCGGCGGAAGCAAAGTACAGAGGTACGGAGGCGCGCGCACGGGCTCGGGGAAGGGCTGGTACCGGAGGTCGC
>PVJC01041862.1:0-15175 GCA_004026665.1 Murina feae
GAGCTGGGCAGTGGACTGGCTTCAGATTCTCCGCACTGTGCAGCAGACGCTCCCGCACACCCTGTGGAGGCCCCTGGGGGGCGGATGAAGGTAGCAAACCCTGGATGGGTGTTCCTGGACACCCTGCGGAGGCCCCCAGGACAGAGCCAGGCAGTGGACCTAGGATGGCTGCTCCTGTACACCCTGCAGAGGCCCCATGCTCCTGCATGCCCCGGGGCAGCCCCCAGAGGGTGGAGCCAGGCAGTGGACCTGGGACAGGCGCTCCTGGATGCCCCGAGGAGGCCCCAGGCTGGACCTCCCCTCCCACTGAGCTGACACACCTGGCACGGCAGTGGAGGCTCCCAGTGCAGAGCTGCCCTGCCAGCCTCCATCTTGGCTGGGTTAATTTGCATACAGCCTCTCTGATTGGCTGGTGGGCGTGGCTGTGAGCAGAGGCTCAGCCAGCCTAGGCAGGCAGTTGCAACAGTTTGCTCTATTTCCATGGCTGTTGCCCTAGTTCCATGGCTGTTGGCCTCCATCTTGGCTGGGTTAATTTGCATACAGCCACTCTGATTGGCTGTGGTAATGGTCAAATTTGCATGTTTCTATTTTATTATATTAGATATTTATATTATCATTATATAAAATAGCTTGACTGATTTATTATTGACTTACATAAAATAATATTTTGCATGTTTGGTGACATTTTATGCAATTTTTTCTCATCGTTGAATGCATTTTAATAGTTAACATTAAATCCTACATAATCCTTCAGAGTAGAATTTGATATACATGAAACTGCCTGTCACATTTAATGTTTAAATATTAATCTTTAAAAATCCTGTTAAGAAAAACATCAATAGAAAATTAAGAACTGTAATAAAGGCACTACAAATATTTTCTCAGATTATTAATTTCACTTACAGTAAAATACTATATTAAGTGTTAAAACAAATTTCATAATAATACATTAACATTTGATGTAATCAAAATTGTCTTCTTTGAAAGTTAGATATATTTGCTAAGATATATTTTACAGCTTGTAACTTAATTACATTTCTCACAAAATATATAACAAATTAAAATTTTTTTAACTTTTGGTCAAGATGGTGGTATAGGTAAATGCAAACACACATTCTCCCATAGCCACACAAAATTACAACTAAACTACAGGATAGCCATCATTGAGGACCACCTGAGAGCTAGCTGAACAGAAGTCCTGCAATGAAGGAAATAAGAAGAAGCCACATGGAAACTGGTAGGAGGGATGGGGACCCCAAACAGGCTGGTTCCACACTCACACTACCTGTGCCAGTTACAAATTGGGAGGGATATTTTGGCTACAGAGGTCACCTCCAGGAGGTGAGGGATCCCAACCCTACCTTAATCCCCTCCAGCTTAGGGTTCCAGAGCCAGGAAAATAAGTCCCATGACTTTTAGCTATGAAAGCCAGGGAGATTGTGGCCAGTGAAAGAGCTGCTGGAATCCCAGGTGATGTTGCAGCATTCTGATACAGGTTTTCTAGCTTTAAACAATTAGTTTCTAATTCTTCTAACATGGTACATACTTTCATAATTTAAGATTCTTATTGACTTTTGCCTTAATTGTATACGTTGAAGAATTAAGGAAGAAAAATTAGCCAGAGTAATCATTTTCTCCAAAACAGGTAAAATGATTCTACTTAGCTTAAGTCCAATGCTATTAGCAAATCAACCATGTATTTTGAAGTGTATTTCTCTCATTTCATAGAGAAAAAAGAAGATAAACACAAATATTTTAGAGTGTTGTGTTGTTTAGGGCACAGGGCTATGTAGAAATGCACATGATAATATAATTGGTTATTCTCTATCTTGTTCTAGCCATTAGCCTGCTGTGGTGTTTAACCCTATCATACAAATGTCATTGCTAGTCTCCTGATTCTGACAACTAATATTTCACTTCATCTCCTTCCTTTAACATTTCGTTCGATGACTATATCATTGGCAATGATACATTTTAAAATAATTCCCCTATTTGAGTTGTAATATTATTTAAAGGGTTAAAGGGATGGTTCCTATATTTGGGGAGACAAAGAGAATTATTACTATGACAGCAGACCAGATCCATGTTAGATTTTTTTTTAAATTTATTTTTATTGATTTCTTACAGAAAAGAAGGGAGAGGGATAGAGAGCTAGAAACATCTATGGGAGAGAAACATTGATCAGCTGCCTCCTGCACATGATGTGCCCACAACCAAGGTACATGCCCTTGACTGGAATCGAACCTGGGACCTTTCAGTTCTCAGGCCGACGTTCTATCCACTGAGCCAAATCAGTTAGGGCCATGTTAGATTTTTAATACCTAAGCTATCATAACGAGCACTAGAGACAAAACATTGCGCTATAAACATGACTTAAAGTAATTATCTAAGTCAAAGGAGGCCGCAGCATCGATGCTGTGCCATCCATCTTAAAATTTTACACTTTTACATGAGTACAATGATCAGTTTACTGAGCTGCTTGACCAGAGCTCGGTGACCAGAGCTCAACCACTGGAGAGATGAATGTTTTCAATTATTCAGGGATTCACTGGAGACACTGTGGAGCAGAGAACAATTAAGAAAGAGATAAAGGTACAGAGTAAAAAACACTAGCATCAATGACAAAATGTGACATGGAGTTCACTCTGCCAAGCAGTGAAAATATCTTCATCTTATTCAAGCTCATATACCTATTTTCCTTGAACGGACTCTGTTAATTCTTGTTTACAGACTTTAAATTCGTCAACTACTGCTGCTAAGTGTTCACAGTTTTTACTGATTCCTTGATTCCACAGATGTCTAAATCCCATGAATAATCCAAGCAATGGTAAATGCACATAGTTGTTTTGTGTATGTGTGCTGAAGTTGAGATAAGGATATTATATTCTGGAAATAGAGAGGAGCCACCCAAACAGTACTGACCTAATAGAGAACTATGTCTCACTTCTGTACACTATTTTCAGTCTTTCTATAATCATTGTTAACCATTGCCACTTTCACATATTCCACTGTCATTATTTTGATTTTCTATGGAGTGCCATTTGGGTTGGTATTGGTTCCACATACTGAACATGGTCAAAATAACTAAATCCTAAAGAGAGGAACTGAAGGGGGCAAAGTAGCAGCTGAGAGCAATAGCAGGGAAAGCCTGACCATAGCTCCTTATTTAATTCTTACCAGAACTCGGTTTATTACATGAATGGTACAAGTATCTGGCCAATAAAATGGCTTTGGGGATTTTCCTACTAATGTAGCAGCAAAATATGTAATCAATAGTCATATAACCATTCTGAACACCTTATTTATTTTGCATGTTTTTCTCCAATAATGCTATAAGGCAAATATCAGTGAATGGAGTAAGTGAAATAAAATAGAAGTAATATAATAAACATTCATTAAGACATACAAATAAAAATTTGAAGTGATCACAAGAGATCTCTAACTCTAGAGGTGCTCCTAGAGACAGTGAAAGAATACATTTGTGTTTGTGTGTGTGAGTATTCTTACCATGTTTACCCATTACTTTCAAGTGCAAATTCAACTTCCACTATTAGATGACTGCTTGTATTCGCATATCAAAAGTGGATTCTGACCACATGTCGGTATCAATAGCTACAATTGTCATACCCAATAATTGCATTTGATATGGCCTTCAGATTGTTTAAAATGTTTTCTTTGAGCACCAACAATTATTGCTAGTTTCCTTCTCTTGCCTCCATTCCTTTTCTACAACAAGCACACTTTTTAAATTCTAACACGTATGCTTTTGATAATTTTTTAGTGTAAATTTAATTGGTCTTGTTTATTATTGCCTGACATAATATTACTTAGATTGTGTAAATCCCCCAGGGATCAAATTTTCAAAAAAATTTGTAATTTGGAATAAAATATCCTAAGACTCTTGAATCCATTGTGCTAACCCTTTATTTTGATTTAAGAAGTAGCACTCCTGTTCCATCCTTTAAAAAATAGTTTCCAAAGTAGATATTTCTTCCTTTTTTTGTGTTTTTAAAACATCATATTGTTGTGATCTAATTCATTTTCTTTAATTATTAAGATCAACAGTTTATTACTATTACTATCTTTTTATAAAGTAATTTAAAAATGTAACATTTAAAGTATATTATTACTAACACATAATTCTCTTTACAAAAGACAATGTGTTATTAATACCCTTGTATCTGATATATCCCTTCAATATGGTAACTAGAAATATATTTTTCTGGGTTTTACAGGGTCATTTGAGAGGAAACTCAAAAATGTTTATAGTCTGCTTTCCCTGAAGAATCTTTAGATAATTATGTCATGAAGGTAGGAATAAGAAGTAAAATAAAAAGTTAAATTACAGCTCTATAGAATAAGCAGTGGAAATATGACTGTTAAATAAATTTTATTTAAATAGAATATCAGATTTATTTTCTATGTACCATCTTTGCTTTGGATTATTAATAATTTTTGTCTACACTATTATTGTAAGGGTTAAATATTTTATATTTTTGATACATATCATTGTCACTTATTAAGATAAGTAATAATTAGCAATGCAGAATACTTATTTGTATGCTAAGAAAAAAGATAAACTTTTTGAGTTGATGATAAAGAGTTAATCTAACACTCTTGAGATGTTGGTATTATTTAGACAACCTAATCAATATAATTAATTGGTAGATTTATTAAAACTTATCCTACATATTCAAAAGGATTTTTTTTTCTGATTTATGATATACTAGGGGCCCAGTGCACAAAAATTTGTGCACTCGGGGGGGGGGGGTCCCTCAGCCTCACCTGTGCCCTCTCGCAGTCTGGGACCTCTCAGGGGGATGGCCACCTGCTGGTGTGCTTGGCCAGTCTGGGTGAGGGGCTAATGGCTGTTTGCAGGCTGGCCAAGCCTCCCAGTGAAGACCCTCACCCCATGGGGGTGTGGCCAGCCTAGATGAGGGGCTGAGGGCTGTTTTCAGGCTGCCCACAGCTCCCATTGACCCAACATCCCAGTGAGGCTGGCTGGAATCAGGTTTCTGGAGTTTATTTATCTTCTATAATTGAAACATTGTTGCCTTGAGCAGAGGCCCAGCCAGCCTAGGCAGGTAGTTTCCTCCATTGCTAGTGCAACGGAAGCTTCCTGCTTGCTCTAGTTCCGTGCCCTCCAGCCACCATCTTGGCTGGGTTAATTTGAATACAGCTGCTCTGATTGGCTGGTGGTCATGGCTTGGCTGATAGGCATGGCTTATGTGTCTTGGAGTTATGGTTAATTTGCATATTACTCTTTTATTAGATTAGATATGTTGTAGCATATAAGCAATTGAATATACCCTGTAGATCAGCAATTTTTAACTGGTGTGCCAGAAGAATTTTTAAAACATGCAATATATGACCATTTAGTCAGAGGCACTGACCTCTTTTCCCTTAGACTGTCAAATAAAAAATTGACAGCAGCCAATCAACAATAGTTGTCCAGTATGAATGCCCTATCTTGAACCATAAATATATAGGTCTTATAATGAAGTTGACATTTTATTTGTCATTTTGCATAATAAGGTTGCATATGATTGGTTAATTCTTAGTACCAGAAATCCTTATATGCAAATATAGGCCCCTGATTTTTTTATAAGTAACTTTGGGGAAAATAGCATCGGTGATTATTGTTATTTTTTATTAGTTGTTGTAAGTAAATCAAAATTATACCTATTTTTTTTTAGATTGGTCAAAAATATTTTTTGGTGTGCTGCAGAATCTTAGTAATTAGTTTATGTGTGCCATGAGATGGAAAAGGTTGAAAATCGCTCCCATAGATGAATGTTCTGATATTTACTTAACTGAAAGGACTCTGGACACCGCTAAATGTATGATGTTGATATAATGAAAAAACAAACAAACAGTCAAGCAGAGGGAACAGCAAGTGCAAAGTGTCTGAATTGGGAGGAGCTAAAGTATGTTTGTGGAACTAATTTAAATTAAGGCCCATTTAGCTACCCTCAGTCCTCACACACAGACAAACAGTAGTTAAATGATTTAACTTCAGATGTTGGGGAGGCATATTATGTAAAACTTTTTAATACCATATTGACACTTTATTCTAAGGGCAATAATTAAAATAAAATAACACAATGATCTAAAAGAATCTAATTTTCATTTTTAAAAAGTCACTGTGTCTGAGATATGAAAAATGGATAAGTGGGGTCTGGAGGTGAGTAAGCATGGGTGTGAGGAGACCAGTTGTGAGGCGACTGCATTTGCCTAGGATAGAAAGTGGCGTTGTAGGAGAGACTACTGCTCGGATTGATAATTAAGAGGTAGAAATAACTGAGCAGGGGATGGATTGGATACGGAAACTGCACCAGAAGTATTCTACATACCTCCTGTGCAAATTTTGTCAAACTAGAAGGAGGGTTGGTGCCAAATCCTGCGATAGGAAACATTTGAGTTTCGGTGTTAGGAACTGTATTGTGAATCATGTTTTCCTGTTTCTGTTGATTGCTCCATTATTAAAAACAAATTGTGGCCCAGCTCCAAAAAGTATTTAAGACTTGAAAGTATGCATTTTGTGTACTGACCTCATTCCTGGCTCCATTCACTTTTGCAAATTTTGTGTTTTCTTTGACTCACTTCTCTTACTTATATTAAATATACATTGTGTCTTTATGAATTACTTGCATTCTTGCAAGCCATCATGTTTGAAATAATATATGGCATAAAATAAATAATGAATGCAAATGAAATTTTACATGTTTTAATGATTCACTGAATTTCTAATAAAATGGTAGCAGGTAAGAGAATACTTATTAGAATGTTAGCCAAACTGGAAAATAAAAGTACTAACTCAAAATACTTATGAAACAATTGTAGGCACGTCTGGCATCATCCGCATTGTGTGTCTATTAGTCATAAATACCAACTCTTCAAATTAGATTGCTATTGCAATATCATTAGAGAGGTCCAATGCATAGTTGATTGTATAAAACCTAGTTAATGAGCACTTCTTATGTGCCATGCTGTTTCTGGACACTACGAACTTAAGAGTTAACAAATTATGTTTTTATTCTTTACATGTTTAATGCCCATAGAGAAATTTTGCAAGGACATTCTGCAATAAATAATAATAGTCATGTTAGTAACAACAGCATCTTTCTACCAAGACATAAGATAATATAAAATTTTCCAGAAAAAAGCAACATTTTAAAGGCCTATAAACCATGCAAATCTTCTTGATATTTTTAATTTAAAATTCTATTAATAGATTGATGCCTACCTGATGAGAACTTTCTACTGGTATTATAGAAAACACTGTTCTCAAGTTTATTAAACGTATTTACTAATGAGGTGGGTGAAGAAGTGAAGGAACTCATTAGCAGTGGATAAGATGGAGCCAGGAGAGTTCAAAACTGCAGGATGATAGCTCAATAGTCACAAAGGTCTCCATCTATATGTATAAAAGCCTAAGCGACTGTTACAACCAAACTACCAAAATGACCAGGATGATCAGAATGACTGGTCAACCAGTGACTATGATGTACTCTGACCACCAGGGGGCACATGGTCAATGTAGCAATTGTCCCTGGTGGTCAGTGCACTCCCAAAGCCAACTTCCCGCAGCCAGCCAACCTCTCCTGGTCCCTCCTTGTGGTTGGCCAACCTCATGCAGTCCCTTTCCCTGGCTAGTCCATCCCCCTGGCTGGCTGGCCAACCTCCCACAGTCCCTCACCCTGCCAGTCCCTCCCCCAGGCCAGCTGGCTAACCTCTCACAGTCCCTCCCCCTGACTGGCCAACCTCCCATGGTCACTCCCCCCATTCCTTCCCCAGCCGGGAGGCCCCAATAGGCCTAGCCCTGACTGGCCTGGCCCCAATCGGGACTGGACAAGATGGCCCTGATCAGTCCTATTCACTGGCCAGGCCTAGGGACCTGACCCATGCGCAAGTTTGTGCACCGGGCCTCTAATAGAAAATAAACAAAAATCAGTCTAGGATAGAGCACACAGCTTGGCAGTAATATGTGTGGGTAATTATTTTGCCAGAATAAGTTAGTTGAATTTAAATGTTGGAAGAAAATTGCCATATCTTGAAATTTTGTTTCCTGGTTTTGTTTTATTATTGATATACTAGGGGCCCGGAGCATAAAATTCGTGCACGCGGGGGAGGGTGGGGGTCCCTCAGCCCAGCCTGCCCCCTCTCACAGTCTGGAACCCCATAGTAGATGTCCTATGATGGTCCAAGTCTGCCAGGCGCCTTTTGTGTGTGTGTGTGTGTATGTGTGTGTGTGTATGTGTCGCCACTGGGGACCTGCCCCCAGCCATATCTGAGGCTCAGAGCAGTCCTCCTGTGTGTGTCTACCTGCTGGGGGCCTGCCTCCAGGCACACTGTGGAGGCTTGGAGCAGGCACCCCCACTATGTTGATCTCTCAGACTCTTGCCCTCCCCTGCATGTTGTTCTCTTTTTTGAGCTGTGGCCAGGGCTAAATGCCGCCTGCCTGCCAAGCTTGTCTACTGCCCATCTTCCTCCAGCCACCAGAAAGCAGGGAAAACCCCACCTCGTGGTCAGGCCAGCCTTTTCCTGCTCCCTGATTCCCGGAAGGGACCTGGGGAGCTGCCAAGCAGGCCCCCAGCCTCCAAGAGCTTGCTTTCCCACTCCCCGGTGCCGCCAAGGAGTCTGGGGAGCCACCAAGCAGGACCCCGGCCCCTGCAGCCTTGCTTTCCTGCTCCCCGGTGCCCTGCAAAGGGCCTGGGCAGCCACCAAGCAGGTCCCCGACCCCCACTGCTTCTTTCCCACTCCCCGATGCCACTCAAAGGACCTGGGCAGCCGGCAAGCAGGCTGCTGCCTCTTTTCTGCTCCTTGGTGCCCTGCAAAGGGCCTGGGCAGCCGCCCAGCAGGCTGTCGATCCCCTGCCACCTCTTACCTGCTCCCCGGTGCCCCTCAAAGGGCCTGCGCAGCCACCAAGCAGGCCGAGACATCCCCGCCACCTCTTTCCTACTCACTGGTACCCTGCTAACTTGCTTTCCTACTCTCCGGTGCCCTGCAAAGGGCCTGGGCAGCCGCCAAGCAGGCTGAGACCCACTGCCACCTCTTTCCTGCTCCCCGTCTCGCCGCCTTACTTTCCTGCTCCCCGGTGCCCCTCAAAGGGCCTGGGGAGCCGCCAAGCAGGCTGCCAACCCTGCCGCCTCTTTCCCGCTCACCGGTCCTGGGTCCTGCGCTGTTCTGCCCTGCAGCTGCTCTGTGCACTTGGGAGGTCCCTCATCCCGGCCTGTGCCCTCTCACAGTCTGGGACCCCTCTGGGTATGTCCACCTGCTGGCATGCCTGACCAGCCTGGGTGAGGGGCTGATGCCTGTTTTCAGGCTGGCCAAGCCCCACAGTAACGACCCTCAGCCCATTGGGTTGTGGCCAGTGTGGGTGACGTGCTGATTGGCACTTTCAGGCTTTAAGGCTGCACACAGTTCCCATTGACCCAATGTCCCAGCAAGGCTGGCTGGACGCAGGTTCTGGGGTTTGTTTATCTTCTATAATTGATGCATTGTTCCTTTAAGCTGAGGCCTCCTAGTAACGAAACCTCTTCTCCGCTTCACCTTTTGGAGTCTATAGTGAGACAATGTTACTTTTAGTGGTCAGGCCAGGCCTGCTGTTTCCTTCAGCTCCCGAGGATTCTATGATTGATATTTTGTTGCAAACATGTTTTGCTTGAGCCAGGATAAGCGGAGCGGGGCTGCAAACAGTTTCACTTTCACTCCTGCTGCAATGGAAGCTGCCATTTACTCAGGTCCGTGAGTGGCGGCCTCCATGTTGGCTGGGCTAATTTGCATACAGTTGCTCTGATTGACTGGTGGGCATGGCTTACTTGTCCCAAAGAAACAGTTAATTTTAATATTACGCCTTTATTAGTTTAGACTAGGGGCCCGGTGCACAAAAATTTTTGCACTTGGGTGGTCCCTCAGCTCAGCCTGTACCCTCTCATAGTCTGGGACTCCTCTGGGGATGTCCACCTGCTGGCATGCCTGACCAGCCTGGGTGAGGGGCTGATAGCTATTTGCAGGCATGCCAAGCCCTCCAGTGGGGACCCTGACCCAATGGGGGTGTGGCCAGCCTGGGTCCTCACCCAGCTGAGGGGCATTTTCAGGCTGCCCACAGGCTCTTCAGGTTTTGGGTTCCCTACTGGGGTACCTGGCCAGCCTGGATGAGGAGCTGAGGGGCATTTTCAGGCTTCCCACAGTCCCTTCAGGTTTTGGGTCCCTACTGGGGTACTGGCCAGCCTGGGTGAGGGGCTGATGGCTGTTTGCAGGCTGGCCAAGCCTCCCAGTAACATCTCTCACCCCATTGGGTTGTGGCCAGCGTGGGTGATGGGCTGAGGGGCACTTGCAGGCTGCCCACAGTCCCTTCAGGGTTCATGTCCCTACTGGGATGCCTGGACAGCCTAGGTGAGGGGTTGAGGGCTGTTTTCAGGCTGCCCATCACACCCATTGACCAAATGTCCCAGTAAGGCTGGCTGGAAGCAGGTTTCTAGAGTTTATTTATCTACTATAATTGAAACTTTGTTGCCTGGAGTGGAGGCCTAGGCAGGCAACAAAGCCTCCTGTTTGCCTCAGTTCCATGGCTTCTATAATTGAAACATCGTTGCCTTGAGCAGAGGCCCAGTTGCCTAGGCAGGCAGTTTCCTCCATCGCTGGTGCAAGAGAAGCCTCTTGTTTGCTCTAGCCCCATGGCTGCCAGCTGCCATCTTGTCTGGGTTGAATTGCATACAGCCACTCTAATTGGCTGGTGGGCATGGATTAGGTGTAATGGAGTGAGGGTCAATTTGTATATTACTCTTTTATTAAATTAAATTGCTTCCTAATTTCTTTTTCAGATAGTTTGTTCTTAATACATAGGGACATAATTGATTTTTGTATGTTTATTTTGTATCCTGGAATGTTAATAAAATTATCAGTTATTATTAGTTTTAACCTTTTGGTGGAGTTTTTAGGGTTTTATATGTAAAAGGTCATGTCACTTGCATATATAGGTAGTTTTAAATTTCAATTTTGGTGCTTTTTATTTATCATCTTCTTGCCAGATTGCTATGATTATGACTTTCAGCAGTATGTTCTATAGAAATGGTAAGAGTGGGCATCCTTATCTTGTTCCCAGTCCTTGAGAAAAGGCTTTTAACTTTTCACTATTGAGTTTGATGTTAGCTGTGCAGTTTTTATATATGGGCCTTTATTATGCTGAGCTGCATTTTCTCTATACCCAATTTGTTGAGGGTTTTTATTATGAAAGGATGTTGTATTTTTGCCAAATGTTTTTTCTGCATCTGTTGAGATGATCATATAATATTTATATTTCCTATTGTTAATGTGGTAGATTACATTGATTGATTTGCCTATATTGTTCATCTTTGCATCAGAAGGTTGAATCTCATTTTATTATGATGTATAACCTTTTTAATATGCTCTTAAATTTTGTTTGCTAGTATTTTATTGAGGATTTATACATCTATGTTCACCAGGAATATTGGTCTGTAACTTTCTTTTCTTGTAGTGTACTTATCTGGTTTTGCTGTTAGGGTAGTGCTGGCCTTGTAAAATGAATAAGATCTGAAAGCAAAAACTGATAACAATACAAAAGCATCTGGTGAATCAATACCCCATTCTCAACAATAAATAGATCATTTATACAGTAAAATGATAAGGAAATAATGGTCTTAAACTACTCTTTAGATAAAATAGACCTACTTGACATATACAGAATGTTCCATACAGCAGTAGAACTCGCCTTTTTCTCCAGTACACATGGACCATTCTCCAGGATAGATCTAGATCACAAAATGAATCTTAACAAATTTAAAGGGATAAAATTATATCAATTATCTTTTGAAACAACAATGGTATTAAAGTAGAAATCAATACCAGGAAAGAAACTGGGAAATTCGCAAACATGTGGAAATAACCACATTTCTGAACAACCAATGGATCACAAAGGAAAAAAGTGAAATACAAAATATCTTGAGACAAACAAAAATGAAAAACACCAAAATCTATGGACTGAAGCAAAAAACAAAAAATGTTTGGAAGAATGGAGTTTAATGAAAAATGTCTTTGTTAAGAAAAAAGATCCAAAATAAACAATCTGTTATTGAATGTTTCAATAAGTCAATCATAATATTTATCAGGAGTCTATTATAATTAGTTTTTATAATACTATAATCCATATAACAGTGCAATTTTATTTTGGAAACATGTTCAGAAAACATTACTACATGAATTATGAAAGATCAACATCTTCCATTTCATTAGCATAATATAGATGAGATAAATTTATCATACATAAAATCAATTCTTTTAAGAAATAATAGACTGGGGCAAATATTTGAAAACTTGAGAACAGAAAATTAAAATAAATAGGGGATCTATATGGATAATAAAACTATATTGCCCAAATAGCACATATACATAATCAATACTAGTTTATACAAACACATACAAAAATTATTTCATTTTATTAATAATCTTATATAATAAAGAGAAAATATGTTAATTGACCCTCACGCAATCACAAAGATAGCAACACTCACAGTCAATAAGGAGGGAATATGCTAATTGACTGCTCTACCCTTAAAGATGGCAACGCCCACAGCCACAAGATGGTCAGCAGGGGAGGGCAGTTGGGGGCAATAAGGTAGGCAGGCAGGTGAGCAGTTGGGAGCCAGCAGTCCCAGATTGTGAGAGAGATGTCCATAGAGATTGGGCCTAAACTGACAGTCAGACATCCCCTGAGGGGTCCCAGATTGGAGAGGGTGCAGGATGGGCTGAGGGACACCCCTCACCCCAGTGCACAAATTTCATGTACTGGGCTTCTAGTCCTATATAATAAAAGGCTAATATGCAAATTGTCCCCATGGGCAGGAGTTTGACTGACCAGGATTTTGACGTGCACTGACCACCAGGGGGCAGTGAAACATGTGGGCATTGGAGATGTGGCCCTGGCAGTGGATGACAGTGAAGGCACTGCCGGTCCCCTTGGGCCCTGACAAGAGCAATATCATGGCACGATGGTGGAGCAGGTGAGTGGGCGGTGCCAGGACAAGGCAGGTGTGAGCAGGGACCCCAATCACTCTGCCGGTCATCCCACAGATTGACCATAATCACCAGCCAGGCCTAGGGATCTACCCATGAATGAATTTCATGCACTCGGTCTCAAGTAAAAGAAATAAAATTAACACTCACAAAGTTTTATCATGCTCATAAAACTAGGATCTAATATAATAAAAGAGTAATAGGCAAATTGACCCGAGACACCTAAGCCACGCCCATCAGCAAAGCCACGCCTCCTAACCAACTAGAGCGGCTGTATGTAAATTAGTCCAGCCAAGATGGAGGCCGGCAGCCATGGAGCTAGAGCAAAACAGAGGCTTCTGTTGCAACTGCCTGCCTAGGCTGGCTGAGCCTCTGCTCACGGCCATGCCCACCAGCCAATCAGAGCGGCTGTATGAAAATTAAACCAGCCAAGATGGAGGCTGGCAGGGCAGCTCTGCACTGGGAGCCTCCGCAGCCGGCATAGCTGTGCCAGGTGTGTCAGTTCAGTCGGGAGGGGGGAGTCCAGCCTGGGTCCTCCTCGGGGCGTCCAGGAGCGCCCATCCTTAGTCCACTGCCTGGCTCCGACCCCTGGGGGACCTCCCTGGGACATGCAGGAGCAGCTGTCCTGGGTCTGCTGCCTGGCTTTGCCCCCCGGGGGCTTCCTTGGGGGGCCCAGGAGTGGCCATCCTGGGTCAGCTGCCTGGCTCCGCCCTGGGGGCCTCCGCTGGGGTGTGTGGGAACACCTGTCCAGGGTCTGCTACCTTCATCTGCCCCCCAAGGGCCTCCAAAGGGCGTGCAGGAGCGTCTGCTGCACAGTGCGAAGAATCCAAAGCCAGTCCGCTGCCCGGCTCCACCCCGGGTGTGTTTGCTCAGCAGCAGGGCCCCACCGAGGGATCCAGCACCAGGGTCCGCCCCTGACTCACCACCCAGCTCTGTGCCAGGTGTGTCCCCTCAGCGGTGGGGGCCCACCAGGCATGTGTGATCGTGGGCCCTCTGGTGGGAAACGTCCAGGCCTGCACTCACCAGCCCTCCCACCCCCCAGTGCACAAACTCTGAAGGGGCTATGGGCAGCCTGAAAATGGCCCTCAGCCCCTCACCCAGGCTGGCCAGGCATGCCAGCAGGTGGACATCTCCCTCGAGGTGTCCCAGACTGAAAGAGGGCACAGGCCGGGCTGAGGGACCCCCACCCCCCAAGTACACAAATTTTTGTGCACCGGGCCCCTAGTATATTATAAATGTAGTACTAAATTGTACTTATTTTATGATGAAATAGACATATGATGATAATATAGCCAGTATAACATTTAAAATTAATCAATTGGTTATTATCATTTGTGTGATCCTTATTCTTATAATAAACTAGGGGCCCGGTGCACAAAAATTTGTGCACTCAGGGTGAAGGGAATCCCTCAGCCCGGCCTGTGCCCTCTCACAGTCTGGGATTCCTCAGTGGATGTCCTATGATGGCCCCAGTCTGCCAGGCACCTTTTGTGTGTGTGTGTATGTGTGTGTGTCACCACTGGGGACCTGCCCCCAGCCACATCTGAGGCTCGGAGCAGTCCTCCTGTGTGTGTCTACCTGCCGGGGGCCTGCCCCCAGGTACACTGTGGAGGCTTGGAGCAGGCACTCCCTCTATGTTGATCTCTCAGACTCTTGCCCTCCCCTGCATGTTGTTCTCTTTTTTGAGCTGTGACCAGGACTGGGTGCTGCCTGCCTCCCAAGCTTGTCTACTGCCCATCTTCCTCCAGCCACCAGAAAGCAGGGAAAACCTTGCCTTGTGGTCAGGCCAGACTTTTCCTGCTCCCTGATCCCTGGAAGGGTCCTGGGAAGTTGCCAAGCAGGCCGCCAACTCTTTCCCACTCACCCGTTCCCTGCTGTCTTCCTTTCCCACTTCCCAGTGCCGCCAAGGGGTCTGGGGAGCTGCCAAGCAGGATCCCGGCCCCTGCAGCCTTGCTTTCCCGCTCCCCGGTGCCCTGCAAAGGGCCTGGGCAGCCACCAAGCAGGCCACTGACCCCCTGCTGCCTCTTTCCCGCTCCCCGATGCCCCTCCAAGGGCCTGGACAGCTACCAAGCAGGCCGCCGACCCCCTGCCACCTCTTACCCGCTCCCCGATGCTCCACAAAGGGCCTGGGAAGCCCACC
>PVJC01041863.1:0-15175 GCA_004026665.1 Murina feae
AGAGAGAGAGAGAGAGAGAGAGAGAGAGAGAGAGAATCAATTTTTTTGTTCCACTTATTTATGCATTCATTGGTTGATTTTTGTATGTGCTGTGACAAGGATTGAACCTACAACTTCGGTGTATTGGACTTGATGCTCTAACCAACTGAGCTAATGAGCCAGGGTCCAGAAAGGAATTTTCAAATTTTGACTGAGAAATATATTTTAGCAGAAAACTATAAACTGCTCCTCCCATGCATATTCTCCATTAAAAATAAACCAGAAAACATTTTAAGCATTTCATTAAAAAATGAAGAAAATAAATCCTGCAAAGATATTAGTAGTAAGAGAAGATAAAATAATAGTATCCTGTCTTTCCTTATAAATGAAAGGCATGTAAAATGTCACAAATGCACTCTTTAGTAATAGGTGCATGACAAATATGGGCTGAATAAATTAATGGATAGTCCCAAAGCATGCCACCCCTAGATTAATCTTGAAAGATACTTTTATACTTTCTCAAAACTTCGCAAGTAGGTTTAGAAAAGTAGCTGCCCTGTAAAGCAATTTATGAGCATTAGAAAGAGGTACAGATATCTATGTTACAGTCACCATATTTCCTTTTACACATTGCTCTCCATAAAATAATGTCAATTAAACTTTATCCTTACCTGTAGTAATTACAGTTAACTTATATTAAATGCTTCCCATGTACTGAGCAATAATCTAAGCTTCATGTATATAATAACTTTTTTAATATTTTTAATAATCCTATGATGTCAGTATTATCATTATTTTACAAATGTACAAAATAAGACCCAGAGAGTCTTGGTAACTTGCTCAAAGTCATTAATCATTAAGGGAATCAGGATTTGTATGCTGACTGCACAGTTTCTTTCTTTTTTTTCTACCTTCCTTCCTTCCATCTTATTGAGCTTTACTGAAATATAATTCACAAAATGGTATAAGCTTAGTCATGTGCTCTTCCAAAATTCATATATTCAAGTCCTAACTTCCAATAATTTAGAATATGGTTATGCTTGGAGATAGGATCTGTGTAGAGGTGGTTAAATTGAAATGAAGCCATTAGGAGAAACCAATATGGCAACATAGGTAAACCTGAAATTGCTGCCTTGCACAACCAGTTAAAAATACAACGAAAAGAAAAAAACAGACACCACCCAGAACCACAGGAAGGCTGGCTAAGTGGAAATCCTACAACTAGAAGGGAAGAGGAAAATACACTGAGACTCAGAGGAGGTGTAGAAGTAAAGTGCAGAGGTACGGAGGTGTGCATGCAGAAAGGGCTGGCAATTGAGGACACGGTTGCCTTTTTCAATCCGGAGGGAGGCACAAGCTCCCAATGGCTCTGAACTCCAGTTCCAGGCAAGTTTCTGGAGATCCAGACTCATAAGGGGAGAAATGGACTATTTGGCATTGGGAGGAACTCCAAAGTGGCTTTCTTTCAGCAGTGCTTGCAGCGATTACTGCAGGACACTGAGACCTGGGGCTTCTTAGGGCAGGCTGAGGATCAGCCATAGCTGTTTGCTCTGCTCTATTGTTTCCCTGAGATGCTGCCCCACTAAAGCTGCCCAAAGAGGCTTTTGCATATAAAAGCCTTTGCAATCTACAATTACCTAACAAACTGCAGCTGGGTCAGACAGACCCAGAACATCCAAAAGAAGGCCCAAGGCCCCACAGACGCCTGCATTGCTTCACAGCTGGGCTTCATCTGGGCACCTCCAAACCACAAACAGAGAAAAGGAATCTGCAGATCTCTCCACAGTTCCTGTTGAGGCAGAGGATAAATTAGCACCTCCTTAGAGATCCAAGAGCCAGTGAACCCTGTGGACAGAGTGGGACCATCCAGACTACAGCTCCTCAGATCCATAAGGGACACACTCAGGGGGCACTCAGTGAGCACCAAAGTCCCACTGAGGCAAGTCTTGCCCCATAAGGGTGTCTCCAGCACAGAAGTTCTCCCACCATAGACACAGCTGATTCTCACAGCCAAGTGGCCTAGAGGTCAATTCCTCCCAGGGATACCTATAACAATCAAGGCTTAACTACAACAAGACTGTGTACAAAGCCTCCAAAGGGGTGCACCAAGAGTGTCCATCTCAGGTAATTGGGGAGGCTGAGCCACTGGGCCCTATAGGACACCTAGCACAGAAAGCCACTCTATCAACACAGGGAAGCAGCCAAAATGCGGAGACAAAGAGACAGATCACAGATGACAGAAATGGAGGAAAGCAAACTACTGGATATAGAGTTCAAAACTATGGTTTTAAGGTTTTTCAAGAATTTTCTAGAAACTGCCAATAAATTAAGTGAGACCCTCAATAAATCTAGTGAGACCCTTGAGGATATGAAAAAGTACCAACTAGAAATTAAGCATACACTGACTGAAATAAAGAATATTATATGGAGATCCAACAGCAGACTAGAGAATCACAAGAATCAAGTCAAAGATTTGAAATACAAAGAAGCAAAAAGCACCCAACTGGAAAAGCAAAAAGAAAAAAAAAGAGTTCAAAAATATGAAGATAGTGTAAGGAGCCTCTGGGACAACTTTAAGCGTACCAACATCAGAATTATAGGGGTTCCAAAAGAAGAGAGAGAGCAAGATATTGAAAACTTATTTGAAGAAATAATAACAGAAAATGTCCCCTATCTGGTGAAAGAAATAGACTTACAAGTCCAGGAAGCACAGAGAATCCCAAACAAAAGGAATCTAAAGAGGACCACACCAAGACACATCATAATTAAAATGTCAAGAGCAAAAGACAAAGAGAGAATCTTAAAAGCAGCAAGAGAAAAACAGTTAGTTACCTACAAGGGAGTACCCATACGACTGTCAGCTGATTTCTCAACAGAAACTATGCAGGCCAGAAGGGACTGGCAAGAAATATTCAAAGTGAAGAACAGCAAGAACCTACAACCAATATTACTTCACCCAGCAAAGTTATCATTCAGGATTGAAGGTCAGATAAAGAGCTTCACAGATAAGAAAAAGCTAAAGGAGTTTATCACCACCAAACCAGTATTATATGAAATGCTGAAAGATATCCTTTAAGAAGAGGAAGAAGAAGAAAAAGGTAAAGATAAAAATTATGAACAACAAAGTAACAACAAATACATATTTATCAACAAGTGAACCTAAAAATCAAGTGAATAAAAAATCTGATGGACAGAGTAAACTGGTGAATATAATAGAATCATGGCATAGAAAGGGAGTGGACTGACAATTCTCAGGAGGTGGGGAAGGGGTGCATGGGGGGGAAGAGACTGGACAAATATTGTATACCTATGGATGAGGACAGTGGTCGGGAGGCAGTGTAAGGGAAGAGGGTGGGTGGTAACCGGGTGGAGTGGAGCTATGGGGAGAAAAAAAGAGGAGCCACTGTAATAATATGAACAGTAAAGATTTAATTAATAAAATAAAAGAAAAATAAATAAAATGAAGTCATTAGGGTGGCCCTAATCCAATATGACTGTTGTTCTTATCAAAAGAGGAAATTTGGACACAGGTAGGTACAGAGAGAGGATGATATGAAGACAGAGAAGGGTAAGACAGCCATTAATAAGCCAAGGAGAAAGGCCCAGAATACTTCATTCCCTCATGGATCTCAAAAGAAACCAACCGTGCTGACTCCTTGATCTTGGACTTTTAGACTCTCAAACTGAAAAAATAAATTTAAGCTATTGTGAGTATATATATATTCACTTTACCTATTTAATGTATAGAATTCATTAATGTTTAGTGTATTCACAGAATTGTGCAACTACCATCACAAAACATTTTAAAAGATTTTATTACTTCTCAAATATCCTCATGCCCATTAGCTGTTACTCCCCACCCACAGGCCCTAGCAGACACCAATGTACTTTCTGTTTCTAGAGAGTTGTCTATTCTGGATATTTCATAAAAATTGAATTCTATAAAATATGGTCTTGTGTGTCTAGTTGCTTCCACTTAGAGCCCTCTTTTTAAATTACTATGCAATATTTTATTACTGACTTCTTTATTTTTGCTTTAATCAACAACACATGACTTAATAAATTTCTAACAACTATTAGTAAGTCACAAATATTCAAAGGTTCTCTGAAATAGTACATTTTCTGCCAAATCACTGAAACATGTAACTACATGAAAGAGTGAGTGGTAGTCCTGTAAATAAAATGCATCAAAAAGTAAAAAAAAAAAAAAAAATGTGTTATGTAAAAATTAATCTGCAAGATACTGAAAATTTTCCCTATGAGGTACAGGAAGAGTCTTGTCTACATTTCTGGGGCACTTAAATGCTTTCAAAGCACTGCAACACCCCAACTCCTTATTCACTGCATATCAGTGATGTAGCTTAAAAAAAAAGACACTTTAATCCACCGTTTAAATAAGTCATTTCCTAAGAGCCTCCTCGGAAAGAGAATTGAAAGACCTACTCACTTATCAACCCTCAGACCCATCTTGGACAACTCTGCCTCTAAGATATTTCCATCCTTTAAAATCTAGCACTTAAAGAAATAGCAAACATCAAGGTTTAAAGGGATAAAAGATAGGGTTTTAGTTCTTAGATTGTTTCTGGACTGGGTGTGACACAGGAGGAAATAAATGTCACCCTACTTCTCAGTGTTGTTTTGAATCCCACAGAATCAGCCTTGTACCCAGAAGCATCCAGGAGGAGCTCGGTCATCCACTGGTAAAGTGTGGCTCTGGAGAAGGAGGTGGATTGCTGAGACCCTTGGAGTGGGGCTAAAAGAGTTGCTGGTATCTGGGATCCATCTGTGAACTGAAGTCCATATCCCCCACAGTGTCTCCTGTTATTTCAGAAGGGGAAGTAAGATGATACTGGCACGACAAACAGACACAGAGGGGTGGATGAGTTAGAGAGGTTGGTCATGTTATTTTGAGTCAAACTACCTTTTAAAAAAAATTAAAAGTGCAAATTAAAAAATAAAAGTTTGCTGAGCCCTTCAATGTGTACATAGCTCTGTGCCTGGTAGGCAGTGTGTTTACTGGGCATAGGGATAGTAGTTGAACAAAAATACCTTCAATAGGGCTCTCGATCTCTGCAGATCACCACCTACTTGAAGCTGTGGCCACACAGAAATTGATCAAGGCACACAGCAGATGATGTGTGATCCAGAAATAAATTACACACTTCAGATTGCACTATAATAGTGCTTCCTGCTGCTGTTTTTATTTTTTATAGCCTTCTGTTCTCCTCCAAATATAGAGTATAACGTTCTTCTAGATATTTGTCTAAAGTATAAATAACTTTACAGGATCAGGTTTTCATTTTATTCACGTTTGAATTTTAGGATCACTTCATTTGAGTGTGAAACCTGGACCTAGATCCAGAAAAGCTATATGGGAGGCTTGCTTTGGTGTGACCGTGGGTGAGTCAGGTAGTGTAAAGTGTTCTCATCTGATCGAAATATGCCATTAAGTGTAAGGATAAAATCCCGTTAGTAAATGTGAGAGAGAGATAAAGAAATATAATAATGCAGAATCCAGAGTAAGGGACAGTCATGGTTGGTCATCACCACACAACCTCACATAGTCCATGTTGCAGAGCTTGAAGAGGGTATATTTTGACATTCTCAGGTTGTGGAGTGTCAAAGTGACACTATCTAGAACAAGCATTAACTTTTATAGGCCTCCTTTCAGGAATCAGCCAGAACTTTATTGAACACCTGTTGTATAACCTTGCCTCTGCCAGGCATAAGGCTAGAGATGAACCTTGGAGAAAACACGGTTCCAGAAACCAATGATTTTGTAGAAAACTTTAACACATTCAATAAAAACAGAGATAATTACAATAAAACATGGCAGAGAAGGAAGGGAACCTCTATAAGCTGTCCAGTAAATCAAGAATGGATGCAAGGAAGAGGCAGATAAAAGGGGTCACTGACCTTTAAAATGGTCAAGAATCTTTCTGTCACAGATGACAGAAATCCAACTGAGAGTAGGAATTTGAAGGTTGACCCAAACTCCACAAATAGTGCTCATTTCAAGCATGTTTGGATCCAGGTGTTCAAATAATGTCCCCATTCTTTTTTAAAATCACAATCTCACACTCTCCATCTCTATCTTGTCTCAGCACTAAATTCCTCAGTTTGTTTTCTTTTTCTGGCAGCTCTCTTCATATTGTAAAAAGAGACCCATTCCCCACTCTGAGCACACACATTTCATATTATTTCTGACCCTAGAATGAAAGGCACCTTCTATTTCCAGTTTTCACTTATCTAGACCCTTGGAGGAATGCCTATTGGCTCTAGCTGTGAGTTCACCTTGTGGACAGAGTACCATGGACAGAGGGCTGAGACATCATGGCCTAGCTGAAGGCCCCTCACTGAGGCCAGCAGTGAATGAGGCAATATGACTGACAGTCTCCTAAAAATCCATAAGCTGGGGAAGAGGAAATTATCTCATAGAAAGAGGGGTGCTGGGCAGACACAAACAATGCATATTTACTGGTATGGTGCTCAAACAACTGAAAGGAATTTGAATAGGCAGAGAGAAAGGATTGAAAGCTAGGAAAAAATATAAATAACACATAAATAAATGTATGCCATAGACTGAATATTTGTGCTCCCCCCAGTTCATGTTGAAACTTAATCCCCAATGTAATGGTATTGCATTTGGGACCTTAGGGGGGTGATTAGGTCATGAGGATGGAGCCCTCGTGGATGAAGTCAATGCTCTTCGAAAGAGAACCTGGAGAACTTCCTTGCCCTCCACCATGTAAAAGTAAAGCAGGGAGATAGCCATCCATAAACTAAGATGCCTCACCAGATGCCGAATCTGCTGGCACCTTGGTCTTAGACTTCTAGTCTCCGGAACTGTAAGAGATAAATTTCTGTTGTTTTTAAGCCCCCTAGTCTGTGGTATGCTATAATAGCTGCTCAAATGGAATAAAAAAGTTATAAATTGGGAGATGAGTATGATATATGTATTTGGGGAGGAAAAGAAGGTGTGGTATAGTGAGTGGAAAAGAGACTGATTATCAAAGAAAGTCTGAGCATGGATATTACAGCATTTCCTCTTTCTGCCAACTATTGTACCTCTTTCTCCTTGAACCAAGCAAACCTTTGTTGAAGGCCTAATGAGTACAAAAGCTGAATTCATTGGTTTGGCAAAAGATGTGGTGCCCACCTTTGTGAAGCGCATCCCCTAATTGTAGAAACAAGACAGACACCCATAGAAAGCCGCCTAATGATGGATGCTAACAGATGAACACATAACTAAGTCCGATACTCCAAACTAAATCTGCCTTTACAACACAGCCCCTAGCCCTGGGGTTGGCAACTCAGTGTGAAGAAAGCAGGCCTGGGATGCTCCTGTAGCAGTCCTGTTGAATGGACCAAGGTGGGCCTTAGAGTGCAGCCTCTTTCTCACTCTGTGAAGGTCAGACTGGAGTTCGAAAAGAATCCTGGCGACATAAATTATGTAAAACAACCACTTCGGGGTGTTAAACAGAACTGAAGTCTGAATTTAACTGCCCAGCAAATCACTGAAAAGGGACTACAGCAATATCTTTAATAGATGATATAAATACTTAGGACATAAAACTGCCTGTTCTACTTATTTCCATTACAGCAATCCCCGCCCTCTCCCAGACCTGTTTAGGCCAGATAAACAGGCTCTGGAACTGCTGTTTTCTGGGCGCATGCATTTTTCCTACCCACTTCCACACTATCTAAACTTACTGGCTCAGTTTTATCTGAAGCTCATACCTAAAAGTCCAGGAGCAGCAGGTGAGACCTGCTCTTTTGTACTGGACACGTGGGTTATAGAAACTCATAAATCCCTGTGTTGGCCATCGTTTCAGGCTGATATAAAATCTGTCAAAATGTGGTCTGGTCCTAAGTCATCCTCTTAGCTCCATCTCCTCAGTTCCCACCTTTTTTCATGACCCTGAGCCCATGAATCTCTCTAACCTCCTACTCTGACCATAAGGGGTGGGGGAGGGAGGCTTGTGTGGTAATTGTCCATATCTGCATGTTTTCTCCCAAAGTCCAATGAATATAGAGTTCGCTAAATCTGAAAACACAGTTTATTTTTATTGTCCATGGGGTGTGGCAAAATGGCTTGGGAAGCAGCACGTGGGGACAAAATACGCAGGGTTTTGACTCAGGCTTGAAACCAACTCAGTCATTATTCTTTCTGAACTACAGTTGCTTCTTCTATAAAATGGGAATAATTTCACCCTAATTGCAAAAATTAAATGGAAAGAGTAAACGTTTGTTCTTTTCTTGCCCTCTCTGCTTTTTTTTTTTTTTTTCAGGATACCCATCAGTGTGCCTTCTAGAAGCTTAACGAATATTAATGGTGATCTGACTGCTCTTCTACAACCTGGAGTCATATACCACTTCTTTTCTGCATATATATATATATATATATATATATATATATATATATTTCAGAGAGAGAGGAAGAGATAGAAACATTGATGAGAGAGACACATCAATCAGCTGTGTTCTGCATGCCCCCTACTGGGACTGAGCTTGCAACCTGGGCATGTGCCCTGACTGGGAATCAAACCCAGGACCTCTTGGTCCATAGGACGATGCTCAGTCCACTAACCACTCCAGCCAAGCCTGCCTTTCTAAATTCTACCAAGATTTAGAAGTCCAGTAAAGTCCTAATTCCTAAATCCTCTAATCACTTCTAACTTCTAGCTTTCATTATTTTCTGTGGTCCCCAGGAGCCCTTTTCACTCTAGTTACTCACATCCATTATTTTTCTTCCCTCATGAAGCTCCTTGATACCCAACGGTACATTTTTGCCCTTTTTGTATTCTTCCTTAAAACTAGTAATGTGCTGGGCCTTTAGTAGAAACAAAATCAATGGGTACTGATCAACATTATGATCATACTGCACCGAGTAGAAATTAGCAAATTATAAGAGTGAAGACTATGAAAATTAGGTAGAAGTCGAACACTCTACTAAGATGCTTTGCACAGATTATCTTGTTGAAGTGAAAGTCGACATAGATTAAAAAAAAAAAAAAACACAAAAAACAATAAGGTACTCTTAGGAAGGAGAGGAGAGCTGAGCTGTTCGGATTTTTCCAGACAAATGCTTTGGAGAGGAGATAAACTTCTGAAGAACTTCAAATAGTTCTAGTTGCAACTAAAAACAGCTTGCCAGGTTTGGGATAATTTATTTTCCTATAATATATGGTCTATCAATCAGCTAGAAATGTGTAAACTTTAACGAATTCCTTAGCCACCACTTCCCCAGCCTAATCATAGAGCTTCCTGGCTTTCTGTGATCCCTCCCATCTGTGACCACATAGATAAGCACTTCTGCAGATACATTGGTCTTCTTTATGGTTTCCTGTGTGTATGATTTTGTTTCTAAATAAATTTTAACTTCTTTTCACAAAGACACTTTTTCCATCTTCAAAAAACCCAATATAGACATAAGACTACACAGAGAGCCAGCAACAAATTTTTCATTAGACTTACTAAAATTCCAAATATCACCACGAAATCCAACTACATCTCAAAAGCCCACTATCTTTCAGTAAGGAACCATGTGACAGAGTGCCAATAAAAACAGCAATTTCCTTTCGAAACTCCTGTAGGAAGTGAGACCATGTTGCACAGTAGAGCATAACAATTTGAAATCCTCACACACAAAGCAGAGCTGCACACTCAGAAATGAGGCTCATCCCCCACGCGGAGGCATCTGGTTACTAACAGAGGACTAATTCCTGTCCTTGAATGCCTGAGAACACCTTCTATTACACTAACTTAAATGAAAACCCCAAGGGGAAAACATGACCCTAAAGATTTATCTCATGATATGGCCATATTAGATCCTTTTAAATCCTTTAATTTGCAAAAAGCCCCAAAGTCAGTGAACCAAACAAATAGCAGCTCTCTCCCCATGCTGTATAACTTGGGTGATATTTATGGATGGGGGGAAGTTCTGTGTTCAGCAATTTCCTAATCAACTAAGAACAAATGGAGAAAGCAAATCCATGAAATAGGAAAGGGCGAGACCACCGAGCTATGACTTCAAAGGCAGCGGAGAAATGTTAGCGCCATTCTGCTGTTAAGCCTCCTGCCCCAGTCAAAATGCATTAATCCGAGATGCTATGGAATCTGAACCTTGAGGAAATGGCCCGAGGAAGTTAAAGCTTAGAGTCTTCCCCAGTGGGCCTAAAGAAAAGGCCCTGCCAGTGAAAGGCGGGCCTGCAGACAGCCTCAAGTATCCATGACATGTCTCACTGGGTTCATTTTCTATGTAATGCGATGCCATTCATCACTGGCTGTTTCTGGTAATAAATTCAAATGCAACAAATCATTTAAAAATACTTACTATGCACATGTAAACACCTGAGAGAAAAGTCATAGAACTTCAAAATAGAAGTCAGGGTCCCATCTTCAAAACAAACTATTTCAGAAGCTGGCTGTCAGGTTTTGCTTTTGCTTTTGCTTGGGCGGATGAGTAATTAGCATTTTATCTACATGTCCATCTCCTGCACCAACTTCTACCTCCAGTAGGTCTGCATCTTAAATGTCCCATGCAAATGAGCCCTATATTGTTATTTTCCAGCTGTGCTTCTAAAACCCTTCGTACTATGGAGTCCTGTCAGAAAATTCTTCCTGAAAATATGACTTAACTGCCTCTATACTGAACTGCAAATTGTTTCTTCTCATCCTTGATTCATAGGAAAGAGAATAACCATTTCCTTTTTATGGCTCTGTTTATATTTGCAGACTTGAAAGTAGGAAAGTACTTCTAAATCTAAGGAACACAAGAATGGAATTTCTCCAACACAGCGGGCACAGAAGGTAAAAGAAAGAGAGAACATCAGAGTTCAAAGGTCTGCAGAGATGGGTTCCCTTCCTTTCAACTTCCTCCTGCTGCCTGTGTGGGGGCTGTACCCCAGAGAATTTGGGGCCGCCACTGTACAGTGGTGGGTTCTCTCTCCCTTATAGCATGCTGGCTATGGAGAAAGGTTGGTCCACAGACTCTAAAATGGGTTTCTTTGCTCTTCTATTTTGCACACTTTACAAAAGACCCTTCCCCAGAAGGTAAGGTAATTTGAGCTGACTAGGATAGAAAAGCAAAAACAATCATGATGTGAAGCGAAGCTGTCAATGTCACACTGCACAGAGTTTTAACTTTCTTTGAGACTCAAATTCAAGTTTATTTAGATGAATTTGAAACCTGTTTCTTCATCTCCTTTTTCTTATTGGCTCTTAAATTCCCAACTCTAGCATCACCTTCCTTAGACTTACTTTTTCCACTTAGGATGCTTGTGAATCAGGATATTAACTTGACAAGTTTCCTAGATTCTCCCTGCAGAGATGCAACTTATTTCCTACTGGCCTCAAATGATTAAAAGAGCACTGGACCCATTTACTCATAACTTCCATAGTTACAGCTTTCCTACTACTCTATATCTGTGTTGTTGTTTTGTGGAAAGGTGGGGGATATGATAAGGGGGTTAATAGCTTTCATAGCTTGGTGAGATGATCAGCCAGGTTTCCTGGAACTTCTAGACCAAGGAAGCATACAGGAGGAATGGAGCCCAGTGAGTGTGGGTCCAAGCAGCTGTACAGTTAGGAGCATGAAAGGGTCTGAATCAAGTAACAGGGGTTTCCTAAGATAAATACTTGGGTCTGGAAATGTTTTTAGAGGAACTGGAAAACTAAATAATAGCAGCATATAAAAATCTATCTCACAAATTTAAAAAACAACATAGATTGCAAAGAAAGTCAGGAAAAAGACCATATTATAAGATTTTGGTTTTATGGTGTGTGTGTGTGTGTGTATGTCTGTGTGTGTGTGTTAAGACACTTGTTAATGAAAAAAATATAAAATAGCAAGACATTTCAATGAATAAAATGGAAGCAAAGTCAACTATGGCCACAAACTAAGGTGAAGGCACCTCAGTAAATAGTGACCTCTGGCTCCTCACATCCATCACAGAGTCCTTCCCACCACCCTTATTCTTTCCTCCAGAGTCTCCCATGATTGAAGGACATTTGGCTATCAAGGCAAAAGATACCATTTGGCTATCCTTCTCATCTCTTTTATAATAGTGAAGGTACTCCCTATCACAGGAAGCTATGAACAGAATCACATGAGTTCCAAAGGAATGAGTTACAAAGGAACCACAGAGGAATTTTCTAGAACAGTCCTTACACTCTAAGACTGAAAGAGCCTTGTGGATATTTTGCTCCAATGATCCTTCTCTCTACTGCACTAGGGAAGCTAAGGTATTACCATGTTGTACATGAAGGTAGCTCGGGCCCAGAGACATTCCCAGAGTGAGGAAGGGATGGAGCATAGATAGAATCAGAGTGACCCACTGCTTAGTAGGACCAGGGTCTTCCCACTATGCTGCACATCCCCCTACGTGTGTGGCAAGAAGACTTCCCAACATTTACAGAAACTTTAAAATCAATTAGTGTGCTAGCTTTGGAGAGGATATTGTAACCTGTCCAGAGTAATAAAATCAGCAATGCACAGCACTGCTTTCCTCTATGAAGAGCTTGAATAAATAAGACATTTATAAAAATGAGTGGAAAATCTGAAATGAATATCCCAAGAACCATGAAAAAATAAGCTAAGAGAAATTGATTTTTTTTTGAGTCTCTAAGAGAGAGGTGGCAGTTGAGGATTTTATGCATAATTTATAAGGAAAATTGTACCGTTCACTCAAGTATACACCATATCAGTTTGTGGCAAAGATTAAGCAAGCTGTCCCTTTTTTAATTGAAATCAAAAATAGGTATGGAAGAAAATGAATTCTGAATGAGGGAAAATTCAATGAGTCACATGGCCAAAGCTCAGTAAAATTTACATGATAGCTTTCTTTTTACAGCCAAGTAACTTTGACCTTCTTTATTAATCAGTAATAAGAAAAAGCCCCAAAGCGAAGTCCTACATAGTGCTAAAGCCCCCTGTTCTCATTTTCCCTCCACTCTACGGAAAGCTGGGTCTTGCCATCAATAGCACATACCTCTCTGAATACCTATGTTTTGAATAGCATCAGTAAAATCCTTGAGACCGGTGTCATTGTTTCCTAAAATCTTAACCATAATCAATTCTGTCTGGGAATTTTTACCCAGAGAGAAGCTTTTGAATTGCAAATACTTCCATAAATACTAAACTCATTCCCACTAAGGTAATATTCTCTTAACCTCAGATTAAGAGGATTCAGGGAGGTTGTTCAGGCAAAAGAAGAAAATCTTTAAAAGGAGGGAATGAGCATAGTAACTGGGAAAAGGGAAAACTAAACTATGGTGATGCCACAGTTTTATTGGTATAACTTCAGGATTGGTCATGAAGATTCATACTAGCAATCTCCACAGAAAACTAAGCCATTTACCATGGCCCTTGTTTTCCTTGACCCTTCCCTTATCCCTCTTTTCCATCCCAGGAACATTATTATGGTCATACCTTAGACCACTCTGAATTCCATTAGCTGTAGTTACAGGTAGGCATTGACCTATATGCCATTCTCATGTCAGACATTCCCTTGCTGTTTTCTGGTATTCGTGGATTCTTGTGTTGAGCCCCAGTGTAACTGAATAGTTAATACATCTTTCTTTCTTTTGGAAGCCCCATAACATCTATAGCAAAGCTCTTCTGCCAAGTAGCCTCCATACTAATACTAAACATAAAAAATAAACAATTTGCAATATGCAGCTCTTTACAGTTTCCAAAACACTTTTACTTATATAATTGCTTATTTATATAAACCAAAAAGGAAATTAAGCAAGGGGATTTATTATTCCAGGTTTACAAAGGAGGATTAACCTCTGGAATAGCAACTACCTAACTTTTTGCTGAAGATTACCCTATGTCAAGCACTTTTCTGAGCACCTACTCATAGCTAATTTAGTTATTTCAATAGCACTACCAGGTAGCTACTATTATTATCCCCATTTTATGGACGAGAAAATTTCAGCTTTAAAAATGTGAGCTATTTTTGCTATTTTCTCAAGATCACATAGGAAGTAAGTGGCAGAAATTGTGGCTTGCATCTAGTTCTATTCAATCAAAATTTAATACTCTTAAATTCTGCTATTCTAAACAAGAGTTAAAAGTGTGGAAGCTTTTTCCTTAAGACCATGCTTTCTAAGTGGCAGGAAGTACTTCTAGATTTAACTCCTCATTAAATGCACTTACCACACCACCCTGATATTTACTGAAATGCAGGCAATTTGTCTAAGGAACAGGATGATATGATACACTTAATCCTGTACCCAAACTTTAACAACCACTGGTTCTTTACTTGAAGAACTTTCCTTTGCAATGGAAATTTCTTACGGATCTCTGAAAGATGGTTTCAAGACATTCTATCTTCAAGAAGTGAAATGGATTAAATGATCCCCATTAAGCTTATGGTAATTTTAGCCTTTCCAACTCCTTGCAATAGAACATACAGTGTGAGCACAGGGTAAATTCCAATCTAAGGTTATTAGCAGAGCGAGTCACTCTAACCAAGAGTTATAGAGAATGCTATTTTCTGGAAATGTCTTTGAAGGTGACAATGAAGAAATAAGATGCCCTCCCCCTTCCCCAGCACACTCAGCTTTTAGAGTTTTTTCCAAAGTTATTATTTTGACAGAGCAAAGACATGTCAACAAAATTAAGAAATGTCATTTTCTTAATGATGGTGATTTTTCATAGAGTAGACTTGCATTATCCAGCACACTTATTTAATTGAAGAAAATAAAGCTGAATTAGAATCATATAAATATTTTTAATTTAAAATGTCAAGTCAGCTTATTTAATCAAATTGCCAGGTGAGGTGCTGATCTTGGTCTATGTCCTACTTTGAAGAAATGGTCAAAGGAGAAAGTTTAGGTTCTGATGGGAGCCTTCCACAGTTAAGCAGGATTATCACCTGTTCTGTGCTCTAATTCGTAGAGTGATGCTAAACTGCCCCTGAAATGCAGAGCAAAGACTTCCTTTGGACAGGTAAACCACAAACTGTTAAGTACTATACTAGAGAGATTCTCTAGAAAATGGCCCAAGATTGCTCCAAAATATGAAATTTGTTTTCATAGCACTAAAGTGAAGAGAGGGTGGGAATTACTTAATTAATTTTATTAATTTATCTTCATTCTCTAAATTTGAAGTGGTAAGTCTAGTGACACTACGTAAATTCACTTTTTCTTAAATGAACTAAAATGTTTGTCTGTATTTATAGATAAA
>PVJC01041864.1:0-15176 GCA_004026665.1 Murina feae
TCCCACCCCGGGCGCGCAGCGCAGGCGGGCTCCGGCGCCAGGCCTCCTCCGGTAGGTCGCGGTCGGAGCCCGAGGCCCCAGGCCCCAGTGGGACGAGTGCGCGGGGACAGCGTGGGACTATATTTCCACCTCTTCGGTCCCTTGCGTTCCAACCTATGCACCCTTAAAAGCCTGTCTCCTCAGAAGGAAACGGCTCCTTTAACCTGGGGCGGGAGCGCGGCGGACCGGAAGTGACGTTCACCGCGAATTCCCGCCCTGCCCTGCGCCCGCCCCTCCGTGGCGGGAACCGAGGCTGCTGTGCAGACGGTGGCGATCAGCCGCCGTGTCAGGCCGCTCGGGGTTCCGAGCCTCAGATTGGGGAACGGAGCGAAGACTGCGACACCGCCTCGCCCCGTCACCGTCCGGGAACCCCAGGAACGAGCCGGCAGCGTCCTCGCTCCGGAGTCGGGCGGCGGGAAGGCCCAGACGGTGCCCGGGAACACGCGCGGAGAGCGGGGCATAACAGGTGACCGGCTGGAGAGGTGGCGCAGGCTGCCTTCTCCTCCCGCCACTCCGGCGCCCGCGATGCCCCGGGGCTGCCTTCCACCCACGGAGTGGCGCGCGGCCGGGCCGCGCTCCGGCCTGGCTGCCCCCTACCCCTTCCGGACATGGAGGCACAGAACTGCGGCTTTCCGAGTCCTGCCCTGGATGTATTACTAGAGAGCAGCCGGTGGCAGGGATGGAGGAATTCAGCACCCTGAAAGCCTTGGCTGTTCCTGTTCACAGATATTAACGATGTGTTTTGTTGGAGTATATACCCGTATGCCAAGCACAGCACTGTATGTTTGCACGGTTGTTTGGTTTAACTCGGTTGTGGAATAGGCCTTAGCTCCTTTTACAGGAGGGGAACCTGTGTCTCAAATGGTAATTCAGTCCTCAAGTACTGTGGAGCGTCGGTCATGTACCAGTCAGTGCGCTAGGCCTTGGGGATATAGCGGTGAAAAATACAGAATTGCCACCGGCGCTGGGAATTTTCAGGCAAGCTAATGCTGCCTTTCTTTCCCTAAAAAAAAAGTACTTCTGTTTGAGGTAATAGTGGTTGTCTTCAGGGTGAGATTGTGGAGGCATTTTTTAAACTGGCTTTTCTGCAGTGTTTTGATTTCTTCAAATGAGCAAAAACAGCTATTTCCATTTTAACAACAGACTCGGGCATGGTAGGATTCTCCCCAGGAAAAAAAGCCGCCGAGCCTTAGCTGGTTTGACTCAGTGGATAGAGCATCGGCCTGAAGGGTCCCGGGTTCGATTCCACTCAAGGGCACATGCCCTGTTTGCGGGCTGGATCCCCATTGGGGCGCGGGGAGAGGGGGTCTTGTAGGAGGCAGCCATCAAAGATTCTCTCTCATCATTGATGTGTCTCGCTCTCTCTCCCTTCCTCTCTGAAATCAATGTGTGGGGTTTTTTTTGTTGTTGTTTGTTTTTTTAAAAAAAAGCCTCTTAAGCCAGTAATTGGCGCTGCCAGTAAAACAGACCCTTGAGTGGAGCTCTGGCTTCTCCCCGCATCTCCCTCCCCCCCGCCCCCCCACAGTGGAGGTTCTCATTTGTGTCCTAATTGCTGAGCCCATTCCAGAGTCTGAACTAGAACTAGGCCCATGATTGAAAGGGAAGAGGTTATAGAGGTCCATGTAGAGGTTGGCCATTAATGACATCATCTGTATCAAAGAGTTTGGAACTCAGGTTTTTCTGACATAGGATTTATCTTTATTCTGTAACCTCCTCGCTGTAAATATATACTGATTTCCCTAAGCACTTCGGCCTCTTTCATGTCCCTGCCGCCTTCAGCACAATGCATGCAGAGGGTGCTAGGTCATGGGGCGATGTTGTTTATGAAATAAGTAATTATTGAGTGTCTTTGCACAAGCGTAAGTGCACTTTCAAGAGGTACTTGTTCATAATGGTTTCAAAAGAGCTTTGCTTTTTTTTTTCTGTCTTGCACTTGGCCAGGGTGAAGTAACCATGCAGGCATTTTTAAAAGGCACATCTATCAGTACTAAACCACCGCCGACCAAGGATCGAGGAGTAGCTGCCACGGCTGCAAGTAGCGGAGAGAACAAGAAAGCCAAACCTGTCCCATGGGTGGAAAAATAGTAAGAGCTCTTGTGTTTTTGTTGAAATTGTTAATAAATTACATCTCTAACCAGTTATAAACTCTGGATTTTCTGCAGTGTTTTGATTTTTTTTTTTTCCTTAATGGGGGGTGATTTGCTTGGTTTAGATGTTCTTAAAAATCACCCAAGGAGCCCTGACTGCTTTTGCTCAGTGGATAGAGCATCAGCCTGCAGACTGAAAGGTCCCAGGTTCCATTCCGGTCAAGGGCATGTGCCTTGGTTGCGGGCACATCTCCAGTGGGAGGTGTGCAGGAGGCAGCTGATCGATGTTTCTAACTATCCCTCTCCCTTCCTCTCTGTAAAAAATCAATAAAATACTTTTTTTTTTTTTAAATCACCCAAGGATGTAAGTCACAGAACCTTGGTACTGAAAGGTTCTATGAATGATCTAATTTAATTCCCTTATTTATGAACTAAGGTCTTCTGTATAACTCAGGTCTATGGTTTTAGGGGCCGGGATACATACAGCATTGAAGAAAACATAGTTTTTTTTTTATAAGCCGGCTTTTGATCAGGAGTTCTACTTAAGTCCAAATAATCTGTTCCCCTTTCATTACTCATAGGTGGCAATTGTTGAGTTTTTGTTTTTTATATGTTTTTGGCAAAAACAAACTTGAAGTCGCATTTAAATTTCTATCAGCTAAGTAGTAGTATGACAAATAGTAGTTGTAACTCAGGGTGTAGCCTCAGTTATTACCAAGGGTTTGCAGATTACTTATGGGTCAAAAAGGCCCTCATGTTTTGTTTGACACCGACAATTCTTTTAAAAATGGCAAGTTTCACATAAAAAATCTAGATATTTTTTAATTAAAAAAATATATTATGCAAGAGGAGAAAAAAATCTAGATTTTTCAGCTCCTCAGGAGATTAGGCAGCCTCTAGATGCAAATTCTTACCTGAAAACAGTTAGATGGACTTGGATACTGCTTCTCATTCTGGAAAGTCACGTGTTCCTCAATTCACCATAGTCCCTATTTTCTCTCGTCTTATACTCTGCTTTCTTCACTCTTGTCGTCTACCTGGCCTCTGCACGTATTTGAATAAAAAACTAGTTTATAACATACACTGGTTTTTCTAGAAAACATTATCTAACATGAAATTCCTGCCTGGCACTGATCCAAGTACTTAGAAAAATATGACTCAGAAAGTTTCAGATTAGTAAACTAAGCACAAAGCCTAATCTTAGAGTTGAAAGTATAACTGTTCAAGCTTCTCTTAAAATCACTAATGATTTAAGAAAATTATGTTATACTTCATATTGATTAAATTAATTTATTAGCTCTAAGTGAAGTGAATAGATAAGCATTTTTTGTGCAGTTAAGTAATGGAAAAAATGGTATTAACCAATTAACAATGTAATAACTATATTTATGTAACTGTATTAACCAAAATAGTTGCCTATCATGAAGTTACTAAATAGTTCTCTCTTTTCACATGAAGTGCATGATCTTGTCAAAATTATAATACTTTTGGCCCTGGCTAAGTTGACTAGAGCATTACCCCCAAGCACCAAAAGGTTATAGGTTTGATTCCCATTCAGGGCACATACTGAGATTGTGGGTTCAGTCTTTGGTCGGAGTGCATATAGGAGGCAGCCAATGTTTCTCTCTCACATTGATGTTTCCCTCTCTTTCTTTCCTTTTCTCCCCCCGCCTCCCTCCATTCCTATCTCTAGAAAAATTAATAAAAAATATATCCTTTGGTGAGGGTAAATATACACACACACACACACACACACACACATATCATATTTCTAGGCAAGTGTTCACTTTAAATTTTTAAGCACTTGGCATTTGTAGTGTAATAAAATCTTTTTAATTTTGGTAAGCATAACATGCAAATTATGTGTCTGAAAAGTGAAAAATTACTTCACTCCTTTAGTGTGTATTTGTTTAAGGCACAAATGGGGTTTCCACCTACTTCCAATTATGAAAGTTTCTCATTACCAGTGTGAGAATTTTCATCAGTATTTTAGCAAAAAGAACACTTGGAAACCTCTCTGTGGCTACTATAATATACAAAATAACCTTTGGTGTTTTTTTTAAAGTCGTCCAAAATGTGTGGATGAAGTTGCTTTCCAAGAAGAAGTGGTTGCAGTACTGAAAAAGTCTTTAGAAGGAGCTGATGTGAGTAGCAGATGATGTTTAATGTCATTGGGAGAGTCACCCTCTTCCTTTATAACCCCCACCTCCTTTAAATACTATGATCTGTATACAGTGGGCCCTTGATGACTATTTGTACAATGGATGATTAGTTCAAGTATTTGTTGAGCATCTCCAATTCTATCCTATGGCATTGTTATATAGTACTCAAGTATAGACCATTGAGCAAGACAGACTGGATCTCTTTGCTCATGAACTTTTATTTTGGTGGGGAACAACATAAACAATGGAAGCCGAATAAGTAAGAGAATTCTAGATAACAATATGTGCTGTAAAGAAGAGTCAAGAAATTCTTTGAAAGTATAATTTCTCTGGTAGTTATAAATTGTCACAGGGCAATTTTGTATAGCATTAGGTAATGTATAGCATTACTCTAATAAAAGGTAATATGCAAATTAACCATCACTCTGAGACATGTAAGCCACGCCCCACCAAGCCATGCCCACCAGCCAATCAGAGCAGCTGTATGCAAAATAACCCAGCCAAGATGGAGGCCGGCAGCCACGGAGCTAGAGCAAACAGGAGGCTTCTGTTGCAACTGCCTGCCTAGGCCGGCTAGGCTTCTGCTCACAGCAACAATGTTTCAATTATAGAAGCACGGAGCTGAAGCAAACAGAAGGCTTCGTTACCTACCTAGGCCTCCACTCAGGGTAACAAAGTTTCAATTATAGAAGATAAATAAACCCCAGAAACCTGATTCCAGCCAGCCTCCCTGGGACCTTGGGTTAATGGGAGCTGTGGGCAGCCTGAAAACAGCCCGCAGCCCTTCACCTAGGCCGGCCAGGTACCCCAGTAGGGACCCGAACCCTGAAGGGGCTGTGGGCAGCCTGAAAACGGCCCTCAGCCCCTCACCCAGGCTGGCCACACTCCCATGGGGTGAGGGTTCCCACTTGGGGGGCTTGGCCAGCCTGCAAACAGCCATCAGCCCCTCACCCAGGCTGGCCAGGCATGCTAGCAGGTGGACCTCCCCCGAGGGGTCCCAAACTACAAGAGGGCACAGGCCGGGCTGAGGGACCCCCCGAGTGCACAAATTTTTGTGCACAGTCAATTTTGTATGGTGCTAGATGGGTACTAAACTTATGGGGGAGGGATCACTTTTAAATTATATAAATGTCTAACCATGATGCTGTACGTCTGAAACTAATATAATATCGAACATTAACTATAACTAAAAAAGAAAAAGTATAATTTTTCACCTAATTATAGAATTTGGTTTGAACTACAATACAAAAAAATTGACCATTTAATTCTTATAGCATTGTGTCTCTTACTGTGATGAGTAGAATAAAATGTCCTTGAGTGACTTGTATTTTAGGTAAGCCGTTGTCAACCGGTGGTCCGTGAGGTCAAAAGGTTGGTTACCGTTGCTTTAGATTATTCAGAGACAAACTAAACCCAAATAAAGAATTATCAGATAAGGGACATATGTAATACTTTCAGCAATGAAGATTTAATTTAAAAAAATTAGTTTAAAATTGCATATGATAAAGTGCTTTAAGAACTCAAAGAAGGAAGAGAAAAAGTTACAGAATGAAAGTGGTGTTTGGTTTTCGCTTTATTCCCAAGATTGGCTTCCTTCCTCTTAACCTGGCTTCTGTGAAGCAGAGATTCTTTTGGTTTTTGCTGCCATTGTTCTCTACCTGGAATTACAATTCAACATTGCATATTTTGAAAGAAGTTATATTTATAAAACTATTCAAAATATTTTTCTTGCCATAGACCGTGTTGTTCAGAGGTTAGAGCAGCAACCAGCACACCGAAGGGTCATAGATTTGATTCTCGGTCAAGGGCAGGTACTTGGGTTACAGGTTTGATCCCGGTCGGGGTCAGGGGACAGCGTGTGGGAGGCAGGTGATTAGTATGTCTCTCACATCAATGTTTCTCTCTCTCTCTGTCTCCCCTCCCACCCTATTCCCTTCCACTCTCTCAAAAAATCAATGGAAAAAATATCCTTGGGTGAGGATTAACAACAACAATAAAAATAAAATATTTTTCTTTAATGGGATTTGTTTTGATATGATCCAAATATTTACCTTTTAATTATATAATAGTATGCAACTATAATTGTTTAGTCATATTTACACAGATTTTAGGACAAAGTATATTTTAATTGCTAGTATTCTCAACTCTAAGCAAATCTAGTGGGATTATGATTCAGTTCTTGACTTTATACTGTCTAATTTATGAGTCTGAATTAAGATCTTTAACCACATGTGTTTCTTTTCAGACTAAATTTGATAAAACTTAAAGATGAAGTAATTTTTTTAATTCTAAAGAGTACAGGAAAAGAATTAATTGCTTCATTTACTTTAAAAGGTTTTAAGGTAGAATTAGGAGTTGATATTTTGTTGTTGTTGTTTTCAGAAATCAATTTTAAGAATTGATTTGACATAGAATTATTTTTTCCTCCCGGGTTTATTAAGATATAATTGACATACATCACTGTATAAATTTAAGGTGTACAGCATAATGATTTGACTTACATGTATTGTGAAATGATCACTGCAATAAGTTTGGGTAACATCCGTCATCTTATGTAGATACAGAAAAAAAAAATAATTTTCTCCTTGTGATGAGAACTCTTAGGAACTACTCTTTTAACAGCTTTCATATATATCATACAGCAATGACCATGTTATTCATTACTTATTTTATAACTGGAAGTTTTTATCTTTTGACTACCTTCCTCCAGTTTCCCCTCTCCCAATCCTCGGCCTCTCTTTTTATTAGTATTTTTTTCCACATATGAGATCATACAGTATTTGTCTTTCTCAGTCTGACTTATTTCACATAGCATGATGCCCTCACGGTTCCATCTATGTTGTTACAAATGGCAGGATTTCTTAGTATTTTATGGTTGAATAAAATTCTATTGTGTATATATGTTAATTAAACTTATTGAGGTAACATTGATTAATAATATTCTATAAATTCCAGGTGTACAATATTCAATGTTTATACTATATTGCATGCCTACCACCCGATCTAGTTTCCTTCCATTACCATATATTTGACCCTTTTGATTCAATTTGTCATACCCCTGACACTGCTAACTACCATTCTGTTGTCTATATCTGTGAGTTTCTTTTGTTACTTTGTTACTTTTTGTTTTATACTCCACATGATACTGTTTTTGTCCTTTTCCATCTGGCTTATTTCACTTAGCATAATACTCTCAAGATTCATTCATGTTGTCACAAGTGGCAACATTATTTCTTTATGGCTGAGGTATTACATTCTACATCTATACTACATCTTTATCCAGTGTCTGTTGATGGACATATAGGTTGTTTTCATGTCTTGGTTATTGTAAATAATCCTGCAATTAAAATAGGATACATGTATCTTTACAAATTAGTATTTTCATATTTTGAGGGTAAATACCCATAAGATTTACTGGATCACATGATAGCTTTTTTCTTAGTTTTTAAAGTAACCTCCATACTGTTTTCCATAGTGGCTTCCCTAATTCACATTTCCACCAGCAGTGTAAGAGGGTTTCCTTTTCTCCCCATTCTCCCCAACACTTGTTTTTGCTTGTCTTTTTGATAATAGCCATCCTGACAGGTGTCAGGTATCTCATTGTGTTTTGATTTGTATTTCCATAATAACTAGTGATCCACATACAGTTTTTAAGTGCAATACACACACACACATACACACACACATATACATACATACTAGGGGCCCAGTGCACGAAATTCGTGCATGGGGTGGGGGGGTTCGTCAGCCCAGCCTGCCCCCTCTCACATATTGGGAGCCCTCAGGGAGTGTCCTACTGACGGCTTAAGGACCACTCTGCTCCCCTTGGGCAGTGTGGCCTCCCTTTGTAGGAGGCGACCAGGCTAATCAGGGGAAACCACCAGCCCCATCTCCCAGCTGCTGCAGCCACTGCCAGTCACCATAGCCAACAAGGTGTTTTCATCACGGACTCTAATACTTTCACCGTGAAAAAAATGACAACTTTCTTTTTAATATATTTTATTGATTTTTTTACAGAGAGGAAGGGAGAGGGATAGAGAGTTAGAAACATCAATGAGAGAGAAACATTGATCAGCTGCCTCCTGCACAACCCCTGCTGGGGATATGCCCGCAACCAAGTTACATGCCCTTGATCAGAATCGAACCTGGGACCCTTGAGTCCGCAGGCCAGTGCTTTATCCACTGAGCCAAACCAGGTAGGGCAAAATGACAACTTTCTTTAGGCATTTTCAAGATGTGTCTTTCATAGAATATGACAATTCTTTCTTTCTTTTTTTTTTTTTAATCCTCACCTGAGGATATGTTTCCATTGATTTTTAGAGAATGTGGAAAAGAGGGGAAAGACAAAGAGAAACATCAAAGTGAGAAGAACACTTTGATTTGTTGCCTCCTGCATGAGCCCTGACCTGGGGCCCGGCCAGGAAGAAGCCTGCAACCTAGGTACATGCCCTTGGTCAGAATTGAACCCAGACCCTGCAGTCAGCAAGCTGAGGCATTATGCACTGAGCCAAACCAGCTAGGGCAGGATATGACATTTCTTAGCCCTCCAGCAGTGGACCTTCATTTTTTTCTTCAGGAGTGTGGTGGAAAAACCCTAGATCGCCTTTTTGGATTCTTATTACCCAAGTTACTAAGAATATTACCAGTGGCATACAGGGAGCTTAGCCAATGAGCAGTAAGAAAAGGTGTTTCCTCTGTAGTTCACTCTGATCACCGGCTCCACCCCTGCCCCTCCAATCCTAGCTCCAACCCTGCCCAGGCCTGTAATCTCTGGCCAAGGATGCAGGCTTGGGCAGAAGACTCCCAAGCCACCTCTGATCACCTGTTCTGTCCCTTGGGCCCCCGCCTCCCCCGTCATCTGCCTGGATAACAGGCCTGACCACTTCAGTGGCGGGGCTGAGCTGGACTGGGTGCTGCCATCTTGTGGCTATGGGGGTGGCCATATTTTTGACAGAGTGACGCCCAATTTGCATATTACTCTTTTATTAGGAATATATATGAAGCATCCTATCTAATAAAAGAGTAATATGCAAATTAACTGCCACTTCACGATAAAGGAGGTACCCACTGCCAATGAGGGAATATGCAAATTAATGCAACAAAGATGGCGGTGTGGGCGCGGGAGGCTTGGCTTCCTTGGTCACCCCAACCGGCTCTGTGGCTGCCACTCAGACAAGTCATAGTAGCAGGTCCGAGGCAGAGGTGGTTAGGGGCGATCAGGCAGGAGAGGATAGCAGTTGGGGGTGAGCAGGCCAACAGTGATGGGAAGTTGGGTGTGATCAGGACAGCGGGAAGGGAAGGGCAGTTAGGGGCAAGCATGCCAGCAAGGGGGGCCAGAAGGCAGCAAGCAGGCCAGTAGGGGTGCAGTTGGGGGTGATCAGGCCAACAAGGGGGGGGCAGTTGGGGATGAGAAGGCTGGTGTGGAGGGCAGTTGGGGGCAAGCAGGCTGGCAAGCAGAGTGGTTAGGGGCGATCAGGCAGGCAGGCAGGTAAGCAGTTAGGAGCCAGAGGTCCCAGATAGGGATGTCCCCCAAGGGGTCCCAGATTGGAGAGGGTGCAGGCCGGGCTGAGGGACACCCCCCCCCTTCATGCACAAATTTTGTGCACTGGGCCACTAGTTATAAATATTGAAGTATGCACACATCAAAATAATAGTTATAACCTTAAAAATGAGGGAGCCTAGGGGTGTTTTTTTTCCTTATTATTATTTTGTTCTGTAGTGAATTTCATAGTTTGTATCTTAAGCTATTTGTTACTAATATAACAGTAATAGTTTTCTAATTGATATATTTATATGTTGATTTACTTGGCATATGAGTACTGCACAAGATCTGAGCATACAGATGTGAAAAGAACAAATGTGGTCTTGACCTTCCTAAGCTTACGATCTAGTAAGGTAGATGGGTATTTTACAATTAAAACCAACAGTTAAATAATAAATAAATGCTACTAGTAATTGCACCCAGTGCAACAAAACTAATGAGTGATTAATGGGGAAGACCCACTTTAGATTGGGTGGTCAGGGAAGGCTTCTGACTTGTAATGCTGTCGGAGTTGGCCAAACAGAACAAAGGAGCTTGTGGGGGACAGCATATGTGCAGGCCATAAAGTGCTTAGTTATTGGAAGTCATTGTAAATTGGAGCCTAGAAAGTAGAAGTGGTGAGCAGATCATGGATGTTCTTAAAGGTTATAGTAAACCAGTCCATTTGTTTGTCTGCTTCTGTTTTCCTACATGCGAGTATGAAGCCAATGAATAATTTTAAGTAACAAACAGAGCAACATTGATTTGGGGGAAGAATGAATGGATGGGAAAGGGTGGAGGTTGGAGGTTAAGCACGAGTAGAAGCAAATAAATTACTGCCTAGTTTCCTATGTGCAATTATTTCCCTACATGAAAGGACATACTGAAGAATGTACAGTTTTGTAAGAGAGCTTATTAGAAATTTTTATATTTATTAATCTGTACCACAGATTAATTGCCTGCTTTATAAGGAGCCAGCCTAGCTATACTTAAGGTATAAAAGAAGATAACCAGTTATTTCACTGTATCCTTTCTCTAGTGAATTCTCCCTGATATATGCAGGCATCCTACAGAGTATATAGTCATGATGTGGATGGAGTACTGCCTGGCATTTAATAGATGCTTAGTTCTTTTAATATTTCTGTTTTTGCAATCTCAGCTCATTAAAGCCCTAATATGTCTTTTCATTCCTTTTTCCCCAGTATTGGCCAAATCCAATTACTCGTTTTTCTTATTTCCACTTTGAAATAACTGGCATATTTATAAAGTATAAAATCTTGCCTGATGCTGAACAAAGGGGTGGGATAGTGACCTGGCAAAAGCCTGGGGTTCTTTTTCTTAATATATTTTATTGATTTTTACAGAGAGGAAGGGAGAGAGATAGAGGGTTAGAAACATTGATGAGAGAGAAACATCAATCAGCTGCCTCCTGCACACCCCTTACTGGGGATGTGCCTGCAACCAAGGTACATGCCCTTGACCAGAATCGAACCAGAGACCCTTCAGTCCGCAGGTGGACGCTCTATCCACTGAGCCAAACTGGTTAGGGCAAGCCTGGGATTCTTGAAATAAAAGGTTTCTAATTTCAGCTTTGAAAATTCCACCTAAGTAAATTAGGAATAGAACAATCATAAATATGATTCAATCTAAGATATTAGAAAAACATATTGGGGAAGAAGTCATCTGTCTTCTATATATATAAAAAGCTAATATGCTAAGTGTGCCTCCTACCTTCCAACTGGTCACTATGATGCACACTGACCACCAGGGGGCAGACACTCAATGAAGGAGGTGCTGAGCTGCAGGGACTTGGCAGTGACAGTTCTTGGGTGACACACCCCAAAACCAAAGAGGAGGGAGCTCAGTTCCTCCAGAGCCAAGCGATTCTACCTTCAGCCATGGGTTATGTTGTTGCTGGGACACTGTTGGCCCCGAATCTGGTTTACTGCACACTTGCCACTTGCATTTGCGTTCCACATCCTGTACAACAGCAATTTTACAGAGTGCCCTCTCACACTTCAGGGCCCCTTGGGATACTGGAGAGCTGGTTTCCGCCCGATGCCCGTACGCCAGGCTGAGGGACCCCTCCACCTGTTGGAGGGATTCCGCTCACTCCACAGACACCAGGGAGACCCCTTGGGAGTGTTGGCCTGTCTTGCCCAGTCCCACCCCCACCAGCCACTTCCTAATTCCTTTCAATGTGCACAATGCACGAATCCATGCACCAGGACACTAGTAGTAGTATATGGAAAAGCAGGATTTAGAACTGTGAATACTATAACAATTATATTAAGAAACCTGTTTATTAAGATACTAGAGCCCTGATGCACAAAATTCATGCAAGGGGCTCAGCCCTTGCAGCCATGGCTGGCTCTCGCAGCCCCAGCTTCATCTGGAATGTCATCCGGATGGTTGTTCAGTCCAGTCTAATTAGCATATTAGCTCTTTATTATATAGGATATGTACCCTCTCTATTGGGGAAATTATTGCAGTGTTCCAGATATTTTCAGTCTTCCTTTATTTGTGCCAGAGTACAATTTAAAAAAAAAAATTTAATTTCTACAGCTCCCCAATCTCCTGTTTTATGGGCCACCTGGAACTGGAAAAACATCCACTATTTTGGCAGCAGCAAGGGAACTCTTTGGGTAAGTTGAAATATCTTTTTTTTTTTTTAGACTTGACACTGAAAATCTCTGGTACTGCTTTTCTTTCTCTAAAAATTTGCATTTGCTTTTTCTGTAAAATTGTTGGGTTTGTGTTCATTTCTGAATTTTTTTATTAATTCAGTGGGCCCATTTCCAGTTCCTCCACTCCAGTAAATTTGCTTGCGTACATCTTTTGTGACCTTCATTCTGAACCTTATTCAGTGTTTGAATATATTACACACAGGGAGCAACCATGATATATATATTTTTTAATCCTTATCTGAGAATATGATTTCATTGATTTTTAAAGAGAGGAAGGGGTGCGGGGAGAGAGAGAGAGATGAGAGAAACATGAATCACTTGCCTCCTGTATGCTCTCTGATCAGGTATCGAACTTGCAACCTAGGTATTAACCCACAGCCTTTTGGTGAATGGGATGCTGCTCTAACCAACTGAGATACCCAGCCAAGGCATGATACATATATTTTTTTCTTTCTTTCTTTTCAGAGAGGAAGGAAAAGGGAGAGTAACATCAGTGATGAGAATTATCGATCAGCTGTCTGCTTCATGACCCCCACTGGGGATCAAACCCGTAACCTGGGCATATGCCCCTGAGCAGAATCGAACCCAGGACCCTTCAGTCTGCAATCCAATCCTCCATCCACTGAGCCAAACCGCAAGGGCTTATCACTATTTGCTATGATTTTGGGCCCAGAAAACCCAGCCTGTCTCCAGTCATATCGATAATTTCATCACACTCTCTTAATTATTGTGTTAACATGTTTCATATGATCAAATCTGTTGTGTCTGATGCTACTGACCCACACCACCTCTTGAGTTTCTTCTTGCACTGACTTTCCTAGGCCCTGCCTCTGGAGTGGCTGGGCCAGATTCTTAACCTCAAGCATCCTGAGTGTAAGCAGAGTGTATGGTCGCCAATATAGTATGATTCCAGGTATAGCAGAAAATCTCTGTGGGCCACCTTCCTAGAGTCCTCTTCTTAGATTCTGTCTTGGCATAGCCAAACATTATTTAGGAGCCCTCTACCTAGAAAAGATATTAGCCTGGGTCTGATACCCATGCAACATGCTCTAATATAGCAAAGATATATTTTTGGAAAAATAAACAAATTTAAATCTAGTTTTATTAAGAGTATGTATAAATATGTAGAAAAATTACTAGATGGAACCTTTCAAAATAGTGCTTAGGGTGTGCCAGTTGTTTTAATTATCTTTTGATTTCTCAGATTTCCCTACAGTGAACTGCTTTTAATAATTTTCTTAACTCACTTTAAGCCCTAGCTGGTTTGGCTCATTGGCTAGAGTGTCAGCCTGCAGACGGAAGGGTCCTGGCTTTGATTCCAATGAAGGGCACATGCCCTGGTTGGGGGCTTGGTCCCCAGTAGGGAGCGTGCAGGGAGCAGCCAATCCATGATTCTCTCTCATTGATGTTTCTATCTCTCCTTCTTCTCTGATATCAATACAAATATAATAAATAAATAAATAAACTCACTTTAAAATAACCATTTATGTTTTAATCTAGTAATTTTACTTATAGCAAGCTATCCTTTGGAAATAATTAAAAATATACTGCATTGCAGCATTTAAAATTGCCACATACTTAAAACTAAATGTCTAACAATAGAAGGATGCTAAATAAGTAAATGGTGGTACAATCGTAGGATGAAATGTCACGTAGCTATTAAAATGGCATTTCAGGAGCTTCACGTAGCTATAAAAATGATATTTTGATTGGTTGCAAGATGGCAAGATGATTATGATACAAAGTGGAAAATTGACTTAAAATTTTATATATTATGTGATATCATTTACCTATATTTTTTAAAAAGCATGGAAGAAAGCCAGAATGTTAACTGCATGTCTCTGCAAAAGAGAAAATACAGAAGCAATTGTGTACCTTCTATCCATATTGTTTAGTAGGTGGGTTTTAAACTACTGCAAAATGTGCAAATGTTAAAATGTGGTTAAACCTCAGTTACTTACATGCTCTATGACATTTCATATTTGCTTCATTTTTACATAGGCATGAACTTTTCCGATTAAGAGTTCTGGAGTTAAATGCATCTGATGAACGTGGAATACAAGTAGTTAGAGAGAAAGTGAAGAATTTTGCTCAATTAACTGTATCAGGAAGTCGTTCAGAGTAAGTTTCTCTTCTCCATGCAGTGTCATTGTATTGTTTAAAATACATATTTCTGCCAAATTTACTTTTTTCATGTTGGATCATATTTTTATCTAAATTATTTAAAGCCAGAAGTAAACTTTCCATTATAATTGATTTTGTTTAGCTGTCAGGGGTTTTCCACTGATATTTTGTCTAATGAGTATTTATTAATCAAACGTGATAATTGGGTGGTGCACACATAACAAAAATCCTGACTTTTGCTATTGTGTTATTTTTAAAAAATCAACTATCTTAAGCTTCGGTGTATATTTCATAGTAGGGTGGCCATGTAAGTAAGTTCTTGTCCAAACTGGGATGCTTTTAAAATGAAAGAGGAGGTATCTTCTATAATAAAAGAGAAACATGCAAATGTGACCGTTACCACCAGCCAATCAGAGCGGCTGTATGCAAATTAACCCAGCCAAGATGGAGGCCAACAGCCACGGAACTAGAGCAAACCAAAGGGTTCTGTTGCAACTGCCTGCCTATGCTGGCAGTTGGAAGTGGCACCAGGGCACCAGGAAGTGGGAAAGCAAGG
>PVJC01041865.1:0-14934 GCA_004026665.1 Murina feae
GGGGGGGGGGGGGGGGGAGCTGAGGCGGCAGAGACGGGAGCTGAGGAGGCAGAGACAGGAAGGAGTTGAGGTGGCAGAGATGGGAGGGAGCCAAGATGGCGGGGAGGGGAGCCGAGGTGGGCTTCGCTCCCTTCTCTGCTTCGCTCTGGCTCAGGAAGCCCTATTCTTGCAGGAATCTTCCTGCAAGGGGCTACTAGTGCTGAATAAGAGTGGTGAAAGTGGGCATTCCTGTCTTATTCCTGATCTTAAGGGTAACATTGTAGTTTTCCCCATTGAATATGATGTTAGCTGTTTTTCATATATAGCCTTTATTATATTGAGGTATGTTCCCTCTAATCCCACTTTGTTGAGAATTTTTGTCATAAATCGGTTCTGCACTTTTAAAAGTGCTTTTTCTGCATTTATTGATTGATATGATCATATAACTTTTATTCTTCATTTTGTTTATGTGCTGTATCACATTAATTTATTTGCAGATATTGTACAAACCTTGCATTCCAGGAATAAATCCAACTTGATCGTGGTGAATGATCTTTTTACTGTATTGCTGAATTTGTTTTTTAAATATTTTGTTGAGGATTTTTGCATCTGTGTTCATTGGGGATATTGGCCTATAATTTTCTTTCTTTATAGTATCTTTATCTGGTTCCTTAGATACAAGGTTAGATTGTTTATTTGAGAGTTTTATTGTTTCTTGAGGTAGACTTGAATTGGTATGAATTTCCCTCTTGGGATTGCTCTCACTGTGTCCCATAGATTTTGCATTGTTGTGTTTTCATTTTCATTTGTCTCAAGCTATCTTTTTATGTCTTCCTTGATCTCATTAATCCATTCATTGTTTAGTAACATATTATTTAGCCTTTATGTGTTTGTTTTTTAAGTTTTTTTTCTTGTAATTGACTTATAGTTTTATACCATTGAAGTCAGAGAAGATGCTTGACATGATTTCAGTCTTCTGAAATTTGAGATTAAGTCTTTTTAAATGTTTTTATTGATTCCAGCGAGAGGAAGGGAGAGGCAGAGAGAGATAGAAAAATCAGTGATGAGAGAGAATCATGTAATGAGGATTGAACCTGTAACCCACCCGAGATGTTCCCTGATTGGGAATCGAACCATGATCTTCCGGTTCATAGTTTGACTTTCAACCACTGAGCCACACTAGCCGGGCCACTGAAATTAGTTTTGTGTCCTAACATGTGGTCTATCCTATAAAATGTTTCATGTACGCTTAAAAGAATGTGTACTCTGCTGCTTTGGGGTGAAATGCTCAGAATATGTCAATTAAATTCATCTGGTCTATTGTATAATTTGTAAATAAACAAACTGTTTTCTTATTTTCTGTCTGAAAGATATATCTACTGATATATTTATGATCTGTATTATTGTTGATTTGTTTCTTCTTGTCCACCAAGATTCGGCATATGTTTAGGTGCTCCTGTATTGGGTGCATAAATGTTTATAAGGATTGTACCCTCTTATTGGATTGATCCTTTTAGTATTATACAGTGTCCTTCTTTGTCTCTTATATAGCCTTTGTTTCAAAGTCTTAAATATATTATTTTAAATTGAATTATTTCCCCATGTCATACTTAATGCCTTGTTTCTCTTTCTGTCTTATCTTTACTTTTAGAAACCAGCTTTATTTTTAATATTTGTGATTTTTGTAATATCCTGGTGAAAGATTAGGACATAAAGATAAAGATGAAGGAGAAAAACGAAAACTGCCCAAGTGTGACAGCTGTCAACATTTTAGGATATGTGTTGTCAAGGAGAGGTCTGTTTGGTGCTCTACAGGCTACATCTAGTTAGAAGCACAAATGGTCTCTCTTATCTTTATGCTCTACTTGCTCACAGCAGGAAGTCAGATCTTGCCCTGACATGATCTTCCATAATGATGCTCAGTAAAAGTCTGGCCAGGAGGGGCTTCTTGTATATTTGCATTGCTGCCTGTGACCTTGCAGTTCCTTTAGATCTGGGCTTTGCTGCCCTTGCCATCCTTCTGCACTACTGACCACTGCTGTGGTGCTGCTGAACTGCACCGCCATTCTGATGGTGCGCACACAGCACATGGCCCTGCCTACTGTGGTGCAGCTTCTTCCTGTGGAGTCTCATCTCTGGTCTTCTTCCTCTCTGGCCATCAGGGAAACCTGATTCTTATGGCCAACTCCTTGAGAAGGGTTTCTACAGAGGATCGGTTGGGGCCCTGGTGACAGCGTTTTTCCTCTGTTTCACAGCCATTCCCTTCCCAGAATTTAGGGGCACTTCGTGGTGGGTACCTGGGTGGTGGAGTGAGGCAGTGTTGGGGGATTATGAAATGGTTAAGTGCAGCATCTCACGGTATTGGCATCCCTTTGGAAGTGGCTATGAATGCTGGATTTATTCCTCTTTAATTTAGGAGGGGAACCACCTCTTGCCTAATACGAGAATGAGCTTTTCCAGGGGAAGTTCTGGTACTTAGTACAGTGTGCAATACAGAGGAGGCCTCCATAATTACTTGTGTGGAATGTTGAATCAACTTATATCATGGAAAGAGCTAAGTACTGTGAGAGAGTCAAAAAGTATGATACACTGTTATTAAGTTTTCTTAAATGATATATTGATTTTAAAAAAATATATAGCCATAAATGGTATAGTCTAACTGGGGAGACAAGAAATACAATAAAAATAGACAATAAAAATAGGAAGATCAGCTGAAAAGTGAAAATAGTAAGTGATGTGGGAATTTTGAGGATGGAGAGTATGTTGCAATAGCTTAGCCTTGTCTCTTATGAAGCTGGGGTGAGGTAGGGTCGTTATGGTCCTTGTGGTGTGGGAATGAATTACACAGGGGGAGTGGGTGCGTGAGGACACAGGGGGCTTACCAGTTCCAACACAAAGCTGCAGGGAGTGATGGTGCAGCTGAGGTATTCTGAGATCTGCACCCTGATTGTTCACCTTTTTCTCCTTTACCTCTCCACCCTGCCCTCCATGGAAAGCCTCACTGGGAATCAAATGCCAGCACTTTATCTGCTTACCTACATCAAAATAGCAACTGGGGAGAGCATTTTGCATTCATTACCTGGGCAAACAGAGCAGCAGACTCTGAAGTCCTCTGCCTCTAACATGTGATGAGGACTTGGATGTCCTGTTCCTCTGCAAGCTTAGCTTTCCTCTCCTGTATCTTCAGGGAAGGTGTCTTTACTTCTGTTGCTTGTTACTCAGCTGAAGGAACATAGGGACCACATATGTGTTGGGGGAGCTGGAGACCCAAAGGGTGTTTCCAGATTTCTGCCATACAGAGGAGCAGCACTCTTGCTTTTTTTAGAGTATGTCAGGGGGCTTGCACAGTATTCCAGACCTCCACATAAAATCACAAATGTTTCCTCTTAATGCTTTTTAAATATAATTACTTATATAATATTATATGACTTGCACTATAATGGAATTGAAGTGATTTTTTTTTTTTTTACTTAGATGTCTGTAGCAATTTGTTACTTTAACTGTAATTTCTAAGAGTTTAAGACATTCTCTTAAAAGTTAAGATCTAAATAGGTAGTAGGACCAATATCACTGTATTTACACAGAAGACTGGGGTTGGGTTTTAGTAAATTGTCTGGATATACAATAGATGTTACTGTGCTCTGGCTGTTTTCTTTCCCCGCATGACTTTGGGTTTTCATAAAGTTAAAGAACTGGAAATGTGCTATCTTTCCTCTTACCCTGTTTTCTGATCTTCCCTGTTTGCAGGAGTCCTCTGAAGAAAAATGTGCTGCTTAAATGAATCCCAGCTTCTCCTTTATACTAAGAACTCTTAAGGATGCCAGCAGAGAAGAAGCAAATGAAACTGAAAGCTCACCTGCAGCTCAGAAAAATAAAGACATGGAGTTTTGAGAAGTGAAGGTAGCTTGGTGTTAGCCATGGGTGATCAAGACACAGCCAGATAATGTGGATCAGTTTCTTTAAACTGCGGCTTTTTTGCTGTCTGCTTGCAGTGTTGACGGTGGTGGTGCTGGTCATCAATGTTACTCAGGTAGAGGTGAGTACTCTGCACCCTCTTTCATAACTAAGGGGAGCCAAGTCATGGGATTTGGGGACTACTAGTAACTACCTTGGGAAATGTTGATCATCAGGAAACTTGTTCTGGTCACAGTTCTTGTTTACACTAATTCATTAAGTATTTGAGAGCCCGTGATAGTTATAAACTATGCTAGTCATCAAGGGTATAGGGGTAAAGACAACAGACATGATTTCTTCCCTTGTGGAACTCATGTGAGAAAATAACAGTACTAAGTAATTATAATCATATAATAAAGGATAATTAGAAATTATAAAAAAGGCTATAAAGAAAGGAAAGCAGGCTATTATTCTAGAGTAGGAGGAAAGCCTTTTCAAAGAGGGGACCTTTTAGTTGAAGATGCAGACTCTGACCTTCAATTGTACCAATTACAGGAGATTTGCTGACCTTCAGCCATAGAACTAGGATGATGTAGAACTAGGATGATGAAGACCGGGATGTCACACACTAGATCATCACTTGACCAGATTCGAGGTCTTTATTGGAATGGACTGTGCTGGCCTGCACATTGAGAACTTTTCAATCCCCTCCCCTTGATTTATTTGTTCTGTTTTGCCTCTCCCTCCTTATAGAACCCTCTGCCTGCATTGAGATGTTGAGATGGATTTTGGGACAAGAGTCCCATCTCCTCAGATGACTGGCACTTGAATAAAATCACTTCCTTTTTCAGCAGCATCTGTCTCATAAGTTTGTTTTTTATGGTGGCGGGCAGCCAAACTTGGGTTCCCGTTACAATTACACACAGGCCCTTAAGAACTCTGCTGAGTACTTGAGTGGGACTCTCTGGAGATCCCTTGAGTTTCCTCTCTGTGCAACTGTCCTGTGGATTCTGATCAGCTTTGTCTTTTAAGATTCTCAGCTCCATCGCCTCAACTGAAGTAGTTTACCAGGCTGCACCTGGGTTTCCCACCTTATGCTGCAGCTTAGAACTGCTCTGAAGGTTGTATGCAAATGGCTATTAAAATTATCACCTCCTGTGGGAGCCCCTTACATGTCCTGTGTGGATCAGGGTTCCTGTTCAGGGTTTGAGTTCTGGAGAAGGCTGCACACAAAATGAAGAGAGAGACTAGAAGAGAATCAATTTGGAATAATGGGGACCAGGTGTGGAGTCTATCTCCAGTGGATGAGACTGCCCACTGCTCTGGTCTTGCTCAAAGCTTTTATTAAGGCAATGGGGAAAACAACCATGTCCTTAGGGCAGGAAATTCCAACAATAAACAGGCAGCAAGAACTTACATATGAGTAACAGGTGGAGGGTTGCCTCAACTATCAATGTCTCCATCTAAACAATGAGTGAATAGCTCCGACCATTCAGAGCAATTAAGGTTGACCAGCCTTCAGGCACATTTCTCTATTAGTGACAATGACTGGTCTTGGCAACCTCCTTCATTTCCTTTCAGGCATCATTGTCTTTTGTCTGATGTCCAATGTGAGGAAAACCATTGTTTTATACATATTCTTTTTTAAAAAAATTTGTCTCAGATGGAGAGGCAAATTTCACTGTTTCTCTGTTTTGACTAGAGGTAGAAGTCTGAGGGACTTAACCTTGAGGAAAGGAAGTAATAGAGAAGCTGGAGAGGAAAAGGATTAATAGACGAAGGGGAGGAGGAGAGGATAGGATCTGGAGCACAAGTGGATCATCCAATTTTGTGTGGGATGAGGGGCATAGCGCATTATGTGTGTTGTTATTATCATTGGTTTTTCGAGTGTGTTTTTTTTTTTTTTTTACCACATTCAACAGCATGGTTATAAGAGTAGGGAACCAAGAGAGTTGTGTAGATCTAGGGTAGGTAAAGACATAGGAAAAGGGAGAAAGAAAAACTTGAGAGGGTAGGCCAGAGTTTCACGTCATTAGTGTTAGAGTCAATAAAGAATGTTACCAAATTCCCTTAATAGTCCCACGTGAGTTCTTGGAAACTCCTGTACCTCATGTCAGCTAACATTATCAGCTCTAATTATCTGCACAAACTGAACAACAGTGGAGAAGGGAGGCAGCTGTAGTAAATGATTAGGACGATTCTGACACCAAAAATAATAAGCTCATTTAAAGGAGTGAGATAAAACATTATCCCTTGCCTAAGATGTCATCTTGTCCAGGTTGAGAATATTGTCATGACTTTTAAACTGTTCAGTATATTACTGTGATTATAATTGATTTTTTATAAAGGAGCTTGGTCGAGGGGAGAGGGAAAGGCTCCGAAATTTGACAGTCTCTCCTTCCTTAATCCCCTTTCCATTCTGTGTTTCTGATCCTTATAATATTCTTCTTGTGTTAGAGTATCTGAGCATTCTATAAAAAGCATAGACTCAGTTTTAAAATACATTTTTATTGATTTCAGAGAGGAAGGGAGAGGGAGAGACAGATAGAAATATCAATGATGCGAGAAACTCATTGATTGGCTGCCTCCTGCATGCCCCACAGTGGGAATCGTGTCCACAACCCAGATATGTACTCTTGACTGGGTTAAAACCCGGGACCCTTCAGTCCATAGGCCAGTGCTCTATCCACTGAGCAAAACTGGCTAGGGCCACAGACTAAATTTTAATTAAAAATATCACATCATGTGAGGAGGCGGTTATGTACCAACTAGAGGCCCAATACATGAAATTCGTGCAAAAGTAGACCCTCACAGCCATGGGCAACTGCCTGGATCCCTCTCCCCCATGACTACATGGATCACTCCCTCGCAGCCCTGGCGGCTGCAGCCCTGGCTTAGTCCAAAAGGATGTCCAGTCTAATTAGCATATTACGCTTTTAGTATTGTAACTGGAGGTCCAGTGCATAGAATTCGTGCATGGGGGCAGGGAGTCCCTCCGCCTTGCCTGCAATGATACTAGCGTCCTGCATCCCAGCCTCTGGCCAGAGGCCCTTCCTCCATGTGGCTGGGGCATAGGATGCTGGGCTCATAGCTGGGGTGACCACGAGCCCAGCGTCCCGTGCCCTGGCCTCTTGCCAGATGCTCCTCCTTCCGTGAGGCTGGGGTATGGGATACTGGGCCCCAGGCCCCTCCCTCCATGTGGCCAGAGACCCTTCCCTCCGTGCAGCCGGGGTGCAGGCCCCTCCCTCCACGAGGCTGTGGCATGGGACGGGAGCTCCCCCTTCCTCTGCCGCTATGGGTCCCGCCATCTTTGTCATGGAGAGAAGGTTTATTTGCCACCAGAGTCCCCCACTCTGCTGCTATGGGCGCCGCTATCTTTTGACATGGAGTGATGGTTAATTTGCATATTACTCTTTTATTAAATAGGATATCCAGCAAAAGATTATAGGGAGAATTGTCTAGTATTTCAGGGATAAGCTCTCATTGAACATGGCTTGTATTTTATTTGTTTTTTCCCCCTTACTCATTGATATTTTATATATATATATATATTTTTTTTTTTTTTCTGTACTGCTCCCCAATACATATATTACTTTTCTTTTTTTTTAAATTTCTTTGATTAAATTGTCCTTATCCCTATATTACCCTCCAACTTCCCCACTCATGCCCTGACTCCCCTGTTGTCTGTGTCCATTGTTTAGGCCTATATGCTTGCATACAAGTCCTTTGGTTGATCTCTCCCCATTACCCCCACCCTCCCCTGCCTTCCCTCTGAAGTTTGACAGTCTGACTGATGCTTCTCTGTCTCTGGATCTGTTTTGTTGGTCAGTTTATGTTGTTCATTATATTCCGTAAATAAGTGAGATCATATGGTATTTTTCTTTCATTGACTGGCTTATTTCACTTAGCATAATGCTCTCCAGTTCCATCCATGCTGTTGCAAATGGTAAGAACTCCTTCTTTTTTACTGAAGCATAGTATTCCATTGTGTAGATGTACCATACTTTTCTAATTCACTCATCTACTGATGGGCACTTAGGCTGTTTCCAAATCTTAGCTATGGTGAATTGTGCTGCTATGAACATAGCTGGTTATGGAAACAGTATTAGTATAATATTGAGAAATGTTATTCATTTAGAATGGAAGTCAGGAGGTAGATTGGACATAGTTGGGCATAGTTTAGGCTGTTTTTCCATAAGTTTCTCAGCTGTGCCCTCCATTAGTTTTTATCTGTGGCTTTTATCTCTCTTGTGGTTGGATTGTAGGATACAGCTATAATAGGAGGTGGCTGCTTTCTTGTATATGCCCATCTTAAGAAACAGTTTATTCCCTCAAAACCCTTCTTAAAAGATTACCTGCATTTTTTTATTTGCAGAGCACTGGTGTTATCTGGATTGGGCTGTACGCATCCATGAGAAACCTTGAACATCTTTATATTCTCAAGCTGTGTCGTGCCCATTCCTGAAACAATCATTTGGGATTATCCCTTGATTACTCAGTAAGAGCTGCATGTCGGCAAACAGCAGTGCTGCTTTTCAATAGGCGAGGAGTGAAACAGATGTGGGACAGACAACCTCGTCCACAGCTTACAGTGGCTCCAGGAGGGACATTGGTGTTTCCTCTCGGCTCTGCATCTTAAAAGATTGCAGGCCCTGAAGTTGCCCTTATCACTGGCGTGGGATAGAGTTGTCTTTTAGGAAAATTAAGAAAATTGACCTTTTTGCATTCCTTTTCATTTGTGTGTAAAATTCAGGTGGCTTAGCACCAAGTGTCTGGAGATTCTTGGATGACTGCATGGGTCAGTGGAGATACCAAAGGAATAAGAGTGAGTGAGAGTGGGAAAGGAAGAGAGAAACAGGGTAGGAAGGAGAGGGGGTATGTTGTGAGTACATTGTGTACAGTTTGGTCCTTAATAGTTTACATCAATGATTATATCCTCAAGACAACTAAAAATGAAAGGAAGGCTGGAGTATTTCCTAGGTAGTAGGTAAGGCAAAATTTACTTTTCTTTTTTAAAATTGAGATATAATCAACATATAAATGTGTAGGTTTAAGGTGTACAGTGTGTTGATTTGACACATCGATATATTACAGTATGATTACCACCATGTTAGCTAACACATCTACCATATCACAAAATTACTTCTTTTCTGTAATATAAACAATTAAGATCTTGTCTCTTAGGAGCTTTGCAATGATAACAGTATTGTTGACTGTAATCACTATGCATTAAATCTCCAGGACTTATTGATCTACTAGTTGATCAAAATCTCCCAAATTCCCCCACCCTTCAGTCCCATCCCTAAGTGCTGAGTTTTGCTCAGATAATTGCCAATTTCCTTTTCAGATATTTTTAGGCATGTCTGGCAGCACATCCATATACATTTTTTAAGGTTGCTATGGAACACTCATGTCACCAGGATGTAGCACATGGATGCCAGAGGCCAATGCCAAGTTTTCGTTCCACAGCCTCCACTTACCAGCTGGATGCCTGTGTCAAGGAGTTTATATTCTGAGCACCTGCTTTCCTTGCTTGGGAAATGGAGACTGTGATAGCATCTTCCCTATTAGTAGCTGGAAATGAAGAAAATTGATGGAAGATGGAAATTATGCTCTGAGAGGAGGGATAGTATTGCTCTAAATTGAGATTATGCTCTGCCTTCCTCGTGGGTGAATAGGAAGGTGAAACCAGTCCCCTGAAAATGGAGATTATGACAATCTTCTTCACACAGATTATTATGAGAATGAATTGAGTTGATGGAAAATGAGACGATTACAGTGGCTCCTCATGGGGGACCTGAACAGTAAATTGAGTTGATAACACGCTGAGCTTGCATACGCTTCTGTGGAAGAAGTGGTTGAGGCATAACTGAGACGATGATATTCCTGCCTCATGTGTGGTTGGCAGGTTGAATTGGATTGTGGTATAATGAAGTTATGATTTGCTGTTCCCTGATGGAAAAAGGAGATTGTGATGTAACTCTTTGAGAATTGTTGGGAGGATGATGTGAGTTGGGATAATATTGCACAGTGACTTCTTCTTGGTGGATTGAGAGAGTGAAATGGGTTGATGAAAAATGGGAAACTTGACAAACTTCCCACTGGGGAGTTGGGAGAGTGAAAGTGTTGATGGTAGTGCCACCACATGGAGGTTTGGTGGACAATGGAGATGATGACCATGTCTCTCCAGGGCGTGGCAGTAGTGGAGGGAGTGCTGTGACTTGGCCCTGCAAGGCCCAGCTGGATTGACATGCTTGGGGGAGCAGGGAGGAGGGCTACTTGCTCTGGCCCTTGAAAGGTCAGCAGGAGTTTTTACTGGACCAAACATAGGAAGTCCCATGATTCCCCCATCCATGCCTCTTCTGCCTTTTGGCCAGTCCCAATTAAACCCCAGGGCTCTCACCTCAACCCCTCCAGTGCTGCCCAGTGACCCCTAATCTCTCTGTTAGCAGAATCCACAGACCACTCACCAATCCCAGATGTCTCCCCTACCTACTGTCTAGCTGTGGTCAAGCCAACTGGGGCAGAGCTCAGACCCCTCCTGCTGTTCCTGGGTCTGCATCTCTTCAGACTGTGCCCACAGTTTTTCTCAACTAGGAACTTCTTTCTCTATAGCAGAGGTCCTCAAACTTTTTAAACAGGGGGCCATTTCACTGTCCCTCAGACAACTGAAGGGCTGGACTATAGTTTAAAAAAAACTATGAACAAATTCCTACCATACTGCACATATCTTATTTTAAGCAGGACAGGCAGCGGCAGCAAAAACACCCGGCATGTGGCCTGCGGGCTGTAGTTTGAGGATGCCTGCTCTATAGACTATCCTCCCCCACTGGCCTGCAGGCTCTTAGCATCTACCCTGATCACCCCTAATAACTTCACTTGCCCGAGGGATCCAGCCCCACGGGATATTACCTGTGTCTTCTTGAGAAGGAGAAGGGTATCTCCATCCAGAAGATAGGAGTGTGGGATGCAGTTGCTGTGTATTTCCCTATTTCCTGCTGTGTGAAAGTTGTGGCAGCCACATCCTATGTGGTTTGTGTTCAGGACCTGGAGAAGAGACTAGACACATAAATGAAGAGACTAGACAAGAAATATGAATTTGGAAATTACAGGGAGCCAGTTGGAGAGTCTTTCTCAAGAGGAAAGTCTTCACTGGTACCTAGGCTCTGCCAGCCTTTTATTCAATTTTAGATACACATATTGCCCTTAGGCATGCAATTCTGGTAGCAGACAGACTATCTTAAAGGTCAGTGAATATTAATAAAGATTTACTTTGATACTATTAGGTCAGGAAATTGCTTGAGCCACCATTGTCTCAACTAAACAATTGGTGCATAGCTTTGGCCCTTGCCAAAGCTCAAGGTCCATCAGCCTTCTGGGTTCCTTGTTTACACTTTCCTGATAGTGTACCAGGGGTCCTCAAACTTTTTAAACAGGGGGCCAGTTCACTGTCCCTCAGACCGTTGGAGGGCCGGACTATAGTTTAAAGAAAAAACTATGAACAAATTCCTATGCACACTGCACATATCTTATTTTGAAGTAAAAAAACAAGGCGGCAAAAGCACCTGGCGGGCCAGATAAATGTCCTCAGTGGGCCCATGTGGCCTGAGGTCCGTAGTTTGAGGACCCCTGGTAGACAGTGGGTAGCTCCCAGCATCTTCCCCTTTTCGTTTCCTTAATAAATCTTGAAAAGTGAATGCTGCCTGAAGGGTTTGAGTCCTTTTAAGAGTCTTCATTCTGCATCTGCAGACTAGAAATAAACAAATAGGAACAAGAATGAGACAGGCAATAGTAGTTATGCTAAAAGGCAAATGTAAGGAGATCCAGTGGAAGGGATTAAATTCTTTCATGTCCTTTTTAAATTGCAGCCAGGCATCTAAGGAATTAATTTGTAAGTTTGCCTGGGATAATTGTACAATATGCTGTTGTAATTCTAAAATATCAAGGGTTGTGTTACTTTTACCCCAAGCACCAAGAAGGTGATTTTTTATTGATTCCCAAGCATGTAAGGAAATATTATAGGGAATGAGGGTAACACAAATCTGGGAAAAATTATAATGACACTGCAAGGATATTCTTTGTTCTAAGCTGTGGATTTTATCACCCATCCACAGGACTGTAGACTTTAGTGCTGAAAATTCTATCTCAAACTGGCTGTCAATTCTTTTTTTGTATAGACAAGGTCTTAGTAACATTTTCCTTAACTTGTTGTACAAACTGAGAAGTTTGAACAGCTTGTACCATGCCCACAGCAATGCCCACAGAAATAAGTAGCATCACGAGGGCGAAGATTCCTGCAATTCACATTCCAAGAAATATTTCCTTGTCATTTTAAGATTTTTACCAGATCATGTAACAGTTGGTAGGTTTGATGAGATTTCCAAGGCTCAATTAGGTTAGTAGGAACCCAAGTAAAAGCAGGTTGTTTTAAAATCATGAGGGAATCTTTTTGGAATGTAGAATTAATACAATGGGAGAGTGTGCATCTCTGCAGGACACTCATACAGATGGCTTGTAGCATTAAGGCACATCTGGATGGAGCCTCAGAGGAGTACAAATATAACAAATACACAGGTGGTTGCAAATACTCTTATTGGGAGTTCCCATAAGGTACCAATGGAATTACCTGAGCTGTAGTTAAAGCTATACCATTTAACAGGTGCAAGTGCAGCAGCTAATTTTCATTGCGTATTTTGTAGAGGCCAGTTGTCATGTTGTAATTGAGATCCAGCAAATCCTCCTCCATGCCATGAGATGGAGTGATTAGCTTCAACATATAGACAGGATGCATTCCCTTTCCATTTTAGGGTGCGATTGTTACTATACGCAGACCCCTAGGGGCTCCAATCCACAAAGGAAAAACCGTTATTTAGTTTCTGCTGGTGAGGTGGTGGTCATTATAACATCTTCCCCTTTTCGTTTCCTTAATAAATCTTGAAAAGTGAATGCCGCCTGAAGGGTTTGAGTCCTTTTAAGATTCTTCATTCTTGCCCTAACCGGTTTGGCTCAGTGGATAGAGCATCGGCCTGGGAACCAAGAGGTCCCAGGTTCGATTCCGGTCAAGGGCATGTACCTTGCTGTGGGCACATTCCCAGTGGGAAGTGTGCAGGAGGCAGCTGATCAATGTTTCTAGCTCTCTATCCCTCTCCCTTCCTCTCTGTAAAAATCAATAAAATACATTAAAAAAAATATTCTTCATTCTGCATGTGCAGACTAGAAAATAAAGATATGGGAACAGGAATGAGACCAATTAATTTCTTCATCGGTGGGGTGCCATTCATAAAACTTCTTACATAATGGCTTAGTGGGGGGAGGGGTGTGTTAGTAAGGTTACATTTTCTGTGCCTCTCCCTGGAGCAAGTAATGATAGTATTTGGGCTTTTGCTTCCCCTCCTTCGGTGTCCATGCTAGCCAGAAGCCCCTCTTTAATTCTACACACAAAAGAGCAGCAGTTTGATTCTGTGTCATACAAAAGGGAAGCTGGGTGTAATTATACTTTACCCATATACTTTACCCATATACTTCCTTGCCCCACCTGTGGTCCTCTTGGATGACCAAGGTGTTTGGTATTATTGATGACTACGTTAGGCAGGGGATCAGCCCATGTCAGGGGTCTTACCCATGGAGGGTCAGGAACATAAGCCCAAAATTCTTCCCCATTTGCCCCTGGTAGTATTACTGCACAGCTGATGATTGCTAGCATGGCAAGAAAGACGTTCTCAGGTGTCCTTGGGGTTTTGGTTTCCTCACAAATTCACTCAACTTTCTGGACCTTCTTCTTCACTATCCCCCAGATCACCTCTGGGCTGTTTGTGGGCTGCCTCATCCTCCTCTCACTCCTTATCTTCAGTGAGTTGCTTGGAGCTGCTGCTGTCTGTGGCTGGGGTAGTCGATTGTCTGCAGCTGCAAGATGCGGCTCCAGGTACAAGGTCCTCATTAACCTGGCCTGTTCCTCCCTAGGATCCATGTTGAAGTTTAATATTTCTGGCGGGAATCCACACGGGCTTGGAGAAGTTTTCTGGAAATACACAAGCGTATCCTTGACCAAATGTTAACGGGGTCGAGGCGCTTCCATAAACCACTCGGGATCTTTCCGTTTACCTAAACCATTTTTCTTTGGCTTATTCTGGCACCAGTGTATTTCCATGGGTGTCTGCCATCGGCATTACAAGTGAAAAAAATTAAAGTAGTAATTAAGGCTTGATGTACTCTGCTTATAGGCGATTTCTCCATAATCCTCCCTTTTTGTTTTTTAAGTTGGGATTTTAGTTTTTGCTTTGGCGGTCTATAATTGCCTGTCTTTGGGAATTAAATGTTATTCCTGTAATGTGCTGAATTTTCTATTTTTCCAAAATGATTGGAAGTGACAGCTTATATAAGCGGATCCGTTATCAGTTTTAATAGTTTTTGGAATTCCCATGACGGCAAAAGCAGCTAGGCAATGATTAATTAATAACCTGTTTTACTGTTTTCCCTGTAGATGCAGTAGCCCATAGGACCTTTGAAAAGATGTCTACAGAGACGTGCAATGCCCCAAGGTGTCCAAAGGGAGTATTGTGTGTTACATCAATTTGCCAAATATAGTTCCTTATCAATCTTCGAGGGTTAAGCCCTGTATTAGGCCCTTGAGGCAGATGTAACATGCAAGTGGGACATTCCTTGATAATCTGTTTTGCCTGCTGTGGAGTAATTGAGAATTGCTTAGACAACACTTTTGCAGGCTGGTAAAAGCTGATGACATTCTGTTTTAATAAAGTAACCAATTGATTGGTACATGTATTTCTTCTTATTAAAGGACTCGTTTTCATTTCTCCTGTAGAGATTCTTAGATAAGGTGTTAACTACTTACTGTCCTTCAATAATTTTTAAAAAAGTCATTTGAGGTTTTAAGTCATTTCTTTTTGTATTTTACTTTTTAAGGTCTAATGCATCGACTTTTAATTACAGTTTCTAAATATTTGAAGGGCATTTCCCTTTATTTCTTCCTAGAGTGAGCTTTAAGCTACATTTAGAGAGCTTCTTTTAAAAACTTTTTTTCTTTCTTTCTTTTTTTCTTTCTTT
>PVJC01041866.1:0-15181 GCA_004026665.1 Murina feae
CCCCCTGGTGCCTTTCCTGCTCACCCCCCAGTGATAGAGGAAGGCGGCGTCAAAATGAAGCTGACCGTCATCGACACACCTGGCTTTGGAGACCAGATCAACAATGAAAACTGGTACGTGTCTGCCTGTGAGCTCTGCCCCACAGAGCACAGGGAGGCGCTGGATGTGGTGCAGGCGCAGCCACTTGAGAGCCATCTGTGCCCTCCACACCAAGGGCTGTGTCCCCCTGAAGGATGGGAGAGGGGTTTGAAGGAGGCGAGGGGAGAGGTTCAGAGGGGGGCTGGGCGTGGGGGTGGAGGGGGCAGTGCAGAGGGAATTTTGGCGGAGGGATGGCCTGGAGGTCGCCGTGGGGCCGGGCAGACGAGCAAGGGCACCCGGGGGCAAATCCAGGCTGTGCTGAGGCGGCCGCAGGCTGCTTGGCCTGGACTGGGAGGATGAGTGAGAAACAGGAGGGAGGGGAGTGGCCATGAGGAGAAAGCCCGTGGATCCACAGGCGAAGCAGCAGTCTGCCAGCCCCCAAGAGGGAAGGTTCCAGGCAGAAGTTTGCTTTCAGAGAGGGACGGAGACCACAGTGCTCCTGCGAGGGAGCCGGGCTCTGCCGCAGACAGGCAGGGTCACCGAGCAAGGCAGCTTAGAACGACCTTAGAGAGGTGACGGGGTGCCCTTGGCTGTCGGTGTACACATGCTCCTCGATGCAGAGAAGTAATCATGACAAGGCCGTGGTCAGGACAGTGAGTCGCCGCCGTGACAGTACTTCTGGGTGCTGCGGCTCCGTTCCCCACTGAGCATCCTTCCTTTCCGATCCTATGTGCACCCTGTCGGTCACTCCCATTATTCATGAGAAATGCTCATGAGACAACAGCCCCAGAAAAGGGCAGAGCCCTCTCCACGGCGCCCGCTGAGAAGAAAGGGAGCTGGGGACCTTGTGTGATGCTTTCTGGGGTGCGGCGGGGTCTGCAGGCTCCACCGCTGGGAGAGGGCCCGGTCCCTGGGGGAGCTCCGGTCTCGCTAAGAAGGAGAGCCCTCTGTGGGGGTCGAGGGAGAATGTCAGCAGGCACTCTAGCCCCCCAGGGGAAGTAGGAAATGAGCCGGGTGTGAGGTCCAAGCCTACGACGAGCTCCTCTGGGACATGCACCTGCTGCTTCCTGCCCGCAGCTGGGAGCCCATTGAGAAGTACATCAACGAGCAGTACGAGAAGTTCCTGAAGGAGGAGGTGAACATCGCCAGGAAGAAACGCATCCCGGACACTCGCGTCCACTGCTGCCTCTACTTCATCTCCCCCACGGGACACTCGTATGTACCTGCCCCACCCCCACCGCGGGGCCTGGGTCTGGTTGGCCCCATCTGTGCCTGTTCTGTAATCGATCATCAATACCTAAACTCAGCCGGGGGGAGGGGGGTGCGGATGGGCCCCATATCGTCATGGCCCTGTGATTCCCCACACTTTCCCCACGCACGTTTTGGCTTCCTTGCCAAGAGAGTAAAGCTGGCCAGCATCAGCCCCCACGCTGCCCACCGGTATTCTGGCACCGCGGCACAATTGTGCCGGTGGACAGAAGTTGGTATATGTGAGCAGATGGCTTGTGTGTGTGTGTGTGTGTGTGTGTGTGTGTGGTTGTTACTCCTCAACCGAGGATATTTTCCCATTGATTTTTAGAGAGAGTGGGAGAGAGGGAGGAGATCAGAGAGAGAGAGGGAGAGAGAGATTTTTGAAGCATCGATGGGAAAGGAAAACATCAATTGGTTGCCTCCCGCACATGCCCCCAACCAGGCCAGGGCTCGAAACTGCCACCTGGGCCCTAGCTGGTTGGGCTCAGTGGAGAGAGCGTCGGCCTATGGACAGAAGGGTCCTGGGTTTGATTGCAGTCAAGGGCACAGGCCCAGGTTGCAGGCTCATTCCCCAGTGAGGGGCGTGCAGGAGGCAGCTGATCAATGGCTCTTTCTCATCATTGATGTTTCTATCTCTCCTTCTCCCTTCCTCTCTGAAATCAATAAAAATATATTTAAAAAAGAAAAAGAAACAAAACAAAAAGAGAAAGTGCAACCCAGGGAGGTGCCCTTGGCTGGGATCAGACCGAGACCCTTGGTGCACAGGTTGCTGTTCTAACCACTAAGCACACTGGCCAGGGCAGAGGGCTCCTTTATTTATTCAGTAGATGCCTGCTTTGCACAAGGCTGGGTTTGGGGCAGCTAGAACGGCGAAGTGGGGGGCGGGCAGGACTACTGGATTGGGGCTGGTGTTTTGGGCAGGGCGTGGGATCCAGATGTAGGCATTTGGCGGGTGTCTAGAAATGAGGCTGGCAACAAGCAGGGCATGCTGGGAACTCTGGCAGAGGATGGAGGACCCACATGGGCAAGCAGACAACCTTTCTGTTGGGGGAGGTCTCACAACATTACTAAGCCCAGCCGCTGGGCCCGAGTTCATTCTGGAGAGGTTGGCCCGAGCAAGGCAGGCCCCAAATTTTGGAGGAACAGGGTTCTCAGCAGCTTCCACGATGGGGCCCAGGAATTCAATAAAGTGGTTAGCTTTATCCCTCCTAGAACCTGGGCTCAGGGTCTGCGAGACAGCAGGCAGCCTGACTTAGTAAGCCCCCTGGACTATAAACTGGGGCCGGATGGGGGCCTTGGGGTCTGGGGGGAGCTGGGTCCTTAGCCAGGGAAGGGGCAGGGTCCCGTTGGCCGCCTGAGAGGAGGCCCGTAGAAACAAGATACACCAAATAACCATGACGCAAGGACCCACGGGGGGAGTGACTCCATCGCTGTCCCAGGCCAGAGGAGATGCCACGAGGGGTGGTTTGCGGGGGCTTTGGGAGGGGCAGGGCCTGAAGAGCAGGACGGAGGGTGGACCGTGTGTGGGCAGAGTCAGGCTTGTTCTGCAGATGGGGAGACAGAGAGCAGAGTCCTGGCCTCAGCCAGGGTCCTAGTCCTCCTGTCCTGAGTGGGGGAGGGCAAGGTGGCCCTGACACCCCGCCTTCTCTGGCTCCAGCTTGCGACCGCTTGACCTGGAGTTCATGAAACACCTCAGCAAAGTGGTGAACATCATCCCCGTCATAGCCAAGGCTGACACCATGACGCTGGAGGAGAAGTCCGAATTCAAGCAGAGGGTGAGACGGCCCCTCCTGCCTCCCTCCCCCCACATCCCCCCATCCTTTCCCTCCTCTGGGCCAAGCCTCTCCTCCACTATTATACCCTCTCCCCACACTTGCCACCCAGCTCCTACTGAATCATTGAAGAGACTGGACCGACAGTGTCTGGGGACCACGGTGAAGAGAAGTTAATGCATCCTCTGGCTGCCTCCTTCCCACCCTCCAACTTACCCCTAACGACCACTGAATACATAACTCACACGAACCTGCGAATCCATCCTCAGTGTTAGTGCTTGAAGGACTGGAGGACTCAATAAGGCCCTCTAGTCCTCTTGGTGTCTCCTATAAACTATACGCGAAGCATCCAGGTGGGGATAGGGTGGGGGAGGGGGTGGGAGAGAGGTGGGGGAGGCTAGAGAAGTATAGATAGTTGCTGCCTCCACTAGGCCACTGAAGAGGTTCTGGAGAGCTTCCTGGGGGAGGGAGCTTTGAAAGGGCAGACAGAGAGGCTTGGGGTGGGGACTCGCCTCTTCCCTGCAGACAGGAATATGACATGTAGTGGCATGAGCGCTGCCATGTGAAATCTGTACTCAGTGGTGATGCTTATCAAAATCTGAACGTCACAGACCCTGAGATGAGCAAGCTGCACCCCAGACTATTCCTCATCTCAGGCTGAGCTCTGGCAACTGTACGCCTGGGGTTCACACTTATTCAGGACCATCCTGCTGCCTAGGGCCTCAGAGACGTGTGGATTCTCAAGGTTGCGTTCATGCCTCTGACTTCAGTGTGTGTGGGCACACATGCAGGCATGTGTACACGTACACACACACACACACACACACACACACACACACACCCCTCCCATTATCCTGGCACTTGGCTACCTTGCTTCTCTACCTCACCTCTAGGTTCGCAAGGAGCTTGAAGTACATGGCATTGAGTTCTACCCACAAAAGGAATTTGATGAAGATTTGGAGGACAAGACGGAGAATGACAAAATCCGGGTGGGTGCCTGGGGCTCCGCTCACACAGATGCCCGCTGGGGACCTGTGGGATGTGTTTCATATTCTGCCTCTGGCTTCCCACCTACTTTTCCCTTCCATTCTCCCTACCTCATCCTGCCTGACCCAGACCTGCAGCGACAAGGGAGAGGATGAGGACTGGGGGCCTCGGCCAGGACGGTGTGCCCTGCACCCATAGCCGCTGTTCCCATCATCCCCACACCACACAGCAGCCTCTCCCTCCCACGGGGCTCAGCAACACAGAGCTCTGCCTCTGTTTCCCCTCTATAAAATGCAGATGTCAGACCAAGTGAGTGGCTTATAGGTGTTTTTTTTTTCCTCCTGAAAGAACCCTTTAAAGAAATTAAATGCCAGGCAGAACTCCAATATACAAAACCTAAAGCCAGAGCTGCCTTGGCTACGTGATGCAGGCCAGAGCCTTCTCAGCCGGCCCCCAGGTGTCTCCTGGGAAGCCTAGGGCTTCAGGGAACCTGCTTACAAAGCACCAAACTGTGTGATTTCTCAGTTCGAACCCTCTGCAACCTGGGACTCTGCCTCGGAATCCTGGGGTCTAGTCCGGCCTTTTCTTACTAGCCCACTGTCACCCGGGGCAAACCACTCACTTGGTTGGTCTAGTCTCCTCCTCTGGCAGGTGTGGGCAAGCTATTACAACCCCCTTATCTGATGCAGAGGAGACAGGCAGTTGGTCAGTTAATTGATGAAATCATTTTTAAAAAATATATTTTATTGATATTTTACAGAGAGGAAGGGAGAGGGATAGAGAGCTAGAAACATCAATGAGAGAGAAACATCGATCAGCTGCCTCCTGCACACTCCCCAGTGGGGATGTGCCCACAACCCATGTACATGCCCGTAACCGGAATTGAACCTGGGACCTTTCAGTTCTCAGGCCGATGCTCTATCCACTGAGCCAAACCAGTCAGGGCTTCATGAAATCATTTAAAAGATGCACACAAATCATGTTTTTAAATAGTTACGTTACTGAATTACTAAGTAAACATCCTCCTGTTCTTGAGGACTAAGTTTACTCTCCATGCAGAAGCAACTCACCTTTATCAAGTTTTTCTGAAATATTCAACTTAATTTTCAGAGAAACAGTTCTCTACACACATCTACCCTCAGCTTATATAATAGTTAATTTATCCAGTTATGACCACGAGCACACAGCAGGCATATACATTTGGGAACAACTGGCTGCATCTTGGTGAGCATGCAAGCCACGTGGTAGAGCAGAGGGGCCTACCCACCAGAAAGTGGCCTCCTGGTGGACGCAGGCCTCTGCCCGTAGGTTTCATGGGGGACTGTGTAAAAGCATGTTACTCTGGCTGTCCGCTGGGTGGGTGTCATTTAAGAAAGGTCTGTCCATCCTAGCTAGCTCACAGAGTTGTTCCAGATCAAACCAGATGTGGACAGCGCTCTGAAAAGTCCCAAGCGCTTTCCTATTGAAGCAAAGTGACTTACTGAGGCTGACCAGTGAGGCTGGGTGTAGTCAAGGTTGGATCCAGGACTTGGGACTCCCAGAACAGTGCCCTTAAAAAATATATATATATGTGTGTGTGTGTGTGTGTGTGTATAATTACACATATATATGTATAATTATATATCTAATCTAATAAAAGAGTAATATGCAAATTGACCATCAATCCAAGACACCTAAGCCATACCCACCAGCCAAGCCATGCCTCCCAGCGGCTGTATGCAAATTAATCCAGCCAAGATGGAGGCAGCAGCCATGGAGCTAGAGTAAGCAGGAGGCTTCTATTGCAACTGCCTGACTAGGCCGGTGGGCCTCTGTTCAAGCAATAATGTTTCAATTATAGAAGCCATGGAGCTGAAGTAAACAGGAGGCTTCCATTGCCTGCCTAGGCCTCCGCTCAAGGTAATAAAGTTTCAATTATAGAAGATAAACCCCAGAAACCTGATTCCAGCCAGCCTCACTGGGACATTGGGTCAATGGGAACTGTGGGCAGCCTGAAAACGGCCCTCAGCCCCTCACCCAGGCTGGCCACACCCCCATGGGGTGAGGGTCCCTACTGGGGGGCTTGGCCAGCCTGCAAACAGCCATTAGTCCCTCACCCAGGCTGGCCAGGCACACCAGCAGGTAGCCATCCCCCGAGGGGTCCCAGACTGCAAGAGGACACGGGCCAGGCTGAGGGACCCCCCGAGTGCACAAATTTTTGTGCACCAGGCCCCTAATATATATATATATATATATATATATATATATATATATATATGTAATTGATTTCAGAGAGGAAGGGATCGAGCCCACAACCCAGGCATGTTCCCTGACCAGGAATCAAACCCTGACCTCCTGGTTCCTAAGTTGATGCTCAACCACTGAGCCACACTGGCTGGGCTCCAGTGCTCTTTTGAAATGACAAGAGCCTTGCCCTTGCCATCAGTGGAGTGAATCTCAGAAACGTGCAGTTCAGGGTTGGGGGCCAGAAGCCATCCTGCCCTCGGAGGCCCAGATGGCAGAGGATGACATGCGCATGTGTTCTATTTGTCAGCAGGAGAGCATGCCCTTCGCCGTGGTGGGAAGTGACAAGGAATACCAAGTGAATGGCAAGCGGGTTCTCGGCAGGAAAACTCCCTGGGGGATCATTGAAGGTAATCCAGTGCACCTTTTTGAAGAACTGGCTGCTGGCCAATTATGCTTATTTATTATGCACGCCCAAGTCAAGGCACTGTGCAGGATGTAAGATAGAAAAAGGGTGCCAGCAGACCGTGCCGTAAGGAGCTTATAGTCCAATTGAGAAATGAGACTCCCAGGGCTGGAAGCAATAAAAGACTGATGTAGCACCTGTCTGGGAGGCTCTGCCTCACATGTCAAAGGTCTTCAGACCGTGGGGAGATTAATAAGGACTGGAAACGCCAGAGAAAGGCTTTCCCATGAAAACTGATGTGACCTGACAAATTGCTGAAGGGTTGTGCAGATGTTGCCATTTTCGGTTTATTATGAATGGATGTGACCTTGAGAAGGTTGTAACGATTCTGAAAGTTGTCAAAGAATTGCTTCAGTGATCTCATTCAATATGATAACTCTCCAAGGCAGTGGTTCTCACTACCTAATATCTCGACCCTTAATACAGTTCCTCATGTTGTGGTGACCCCCAACCATAAAATTATTTTTGTTGCTACTTCATAACTGTAATGTTGCTACTGTTATGAATCGTAATGTAAATATCTGATATGCAGGGTGTATTTAGGTGACCCCTGTGAAAGGGTTGTTCAAACCCCAAAGGAGTCTCGACCCACAGGTTGAGAACCGCTGCTCTAAGGGGAGCAGGGTAGGTGTGACTTCAGAGCATCAGCTGATGAAGCTCTTGAATCTCACACAGGTTAAACGTCTTGCCCAAATCACATCACTTGTTAATGGTGAAACTGGGATTTCAGACCTGGATATTTTGATTCCAAAACCAAGTTCATCCCATTGTATCATGTTGTCTCTCATTTTTATGACTTTTTGTTGAAAATTCTTTTTCATTTCTTTTTTGGTTTGTTTCTGTTGAATTTATTGGGGTGACATTGATTAGTAAAATTAGATTTCAGGGGTACAATTCTATATACATCTTCTGTGTATTTTTTAATAGCGTTTTTCATCATCTGCCTTGAATTGGAACTATTTATGAGAATGCCTGTTTTACCCACTAAATTGTGAGACCAGAGGGTTCAAGTATTTATTTTAATTTAAGTTCTAAGAGAGAGAGAGAGAGAGAGAGAGACATCAATGTGAGAGAGAAACATCGATTGGCTGCCTCCTGTACGCACCCTGACCAGGGATGGAACCTGCAACCTAGGCACATGCCTTGATTGGGAATTGAACCCGAAACCCTCTGGTACACAGGCGATACTCCAACCAGCTGAGCCACACCAAGCAGGGCAGGGTACGTCTTAATCTTCTTCTGCTCCCACAATCATTGGCAAGTGATTTGCAAATCGTAGGTACTCAGTTTATGTGAAACTAGATTTACCTTGTTAAGATGGCCCGGTTGTTGTTTTCTATGCGTCACTGTCCTCCAGTCTGATTATAAGCTCCTTACAGATAGGAACTGGGTCTTAGACGTGGGGCAGCTTTCTTAGACTGCCTGCACGTTTGCTTCCTTTTCTATGACACGGGGCATGTAACAGTCCCTGCCAGTGCTACTCCACAGAGTCCAGGACAGTATTGTGCCATTGCAGCTGCGTAATAAACGTTTGTTCCATGAATGAAATCGAGTGCACTGAAGTGCCAAGAGAGGCCGACTCTGACGGCTGGTCACTCCCGTGGCTCTCTCCTAACTGCCTCCATGTCCTGAACAGAAGCGCGCCTGCCGGCTTGCTGCGTCAGTGAAATGACCACCTGTTTTGCTTTGTTTCATTTTGTTCTGTTCACAGTGGAAAACCTCCACCACTGTGAGTTTGCCCTGCTTCGAGACTTTGTCATCAGGTAAGATGAACCCTGCCCTCGATGGCAGGTTTAAAGATTTGGAGTGAGGAGGCCATCTGTTCAGATCCAGGGCCTCGGGCTCCAGGTCTCTCTGACGCGCCGTCTGCCCAGTTCCAGGTCCCCTCCTGAAGCACACGGGGCTGGAGAGGCAGCGCTGGCTCTGAGTCAGTCCAGTGGCTCCAGGCCACGGAAGGGAAGTGTTCACCCCGGGTGGGGGTCACCTCTTCCTCCTCCCGCCCCTAATCGCATCTCTCGCTCTCCTCACCTGTGTCCCTCAGGACTCACCTCCAGGACCTCAAGGAAGTGACACACAACATCCACTATGAGACCTACAGGGCCAAGCGGCTCAATGACAACGGAGGCCTCCCTCCGGTGAGCGTGGACACACAGGGAAGCCACGACAAGTAACCCATGACGACCCTTTCTCTACATCATCACACATCCCCACTTCTCCACACACATCCCCAGTACCACCACCAGCCACCTTCTTCCTTTCTGCTCTGTCCCGCAGGCCTGTCTGGTATTTGTAGAGCATCTTGTCTACAGCGTGTGCACACGTGTGTATGTGTGTGTTTGTGTGTGTGAGAGAGAGAGAGAGGGAGAGAGAGAGTGGAGTGTGTGTGTGTGCGCATGTATGCCTGTTCAGGGGCGAGTATTTTCACTGCCCTCCCTGGAAAGTCCCTTGTGAGGTTGGTTTCTCCATGGCTGTCCATTATCTGTCTCCTTTCCTTGTGTCCCAGAACCAAGCCGTGTGCCTCACTCAAGAGGTCTGGGGAGGTTTCACTTAAAAATGAGGGCGCAGGTGAGCCACAGGTAACTCTTTCTTATCTCTGAACCTGCCCCACACTGGATCTGCAGAGATTCTCCGAGGACAAGCAGCAGAGCTAGCCCTGGGAGGGGGCGTGGAGCTCGGACTTACTCCTGCCTGGAAGCCTGTGGTCCTGGGAAGGCCAGGACTTCCTGGGGAAAAGGAAGGTCAGGGGCCAGCAGAGTAGTAGGCCAAGCTGGGCGCCTGCAGGAATTAGTGCCTGGAAGTGGAGACGAGAACTCCACCCTTTGGTCTGTGTTGCATTCACTGTCCAAGAGCTACTGCCTGTCCCTGTCGCAGCCTGCTGTTTCCACACGTCACACTCACCTCAGCTCCCACATTCTTTTTCTCCCTTCCCCGCATTTCTTCATCCTGCTCCTCCCTCACTTCTTTAATTTCTTTGTAGACTAACCCACTTTAGCTACATTTCTATATTTAGAATTTATGCCCAGTCTACTTCCAAAAATGACTTAGGCCACCTGAAAATAAAATCGCAGCTAGAAGCACGGGGCTCTACAAACTGGGGCCTCGAGAACGGAGGTGCAGAGAGGAATGGGAAAGCGTGTGTGCAGCCCGGGCAGAGGAGGAGGCACAGTGAGGTCCGTGCTTCCAGCGTCTGGTTAAAGAAGCACGCGGGCTGGTCAAGCGAGACGCTGTTTTTAGGCATTAAGTTCTAGAAGAACGGAGTCTAAAGAAGTATCAAGAACAAAATCCTAGTACAATACTTGTCTTTCTTGGTAGTTTGGCTTCAGAGACAAATTTAAATTTTTATTTTACTGATTTCAGAGAGAGGAAGGGAGTGGGTGAGGGATAAACATCAATGAGAGAGAAACACTGATTAGCTGCCTCCTGCATGTCCCCTAGTGGGGCTCCAGCCTGCCAACTGAGCGTGTCCCCTGACCAGGAGTCCAACCAACTGGGCCACACCAGCCAGCCTAGAGACAAATTTTAAAGGACACCTTCTTTCTCTCCATTAGGATTCTTCCTTCTTAAAACTGGCTTCTCCGTTGTTTTCTTCTTTTCATATGAACTTGACCCAGTCTTCCCGCCTCTGTTCTCACTTTTGTGCTGAAGCCAATTGCATTTTCGTTCGTCTTTCTCTGCTGCTTTCCCGTCCCCCCTCCTGACACCTGTAGACATTCCCAGTGACACCCACAAGCATACATTTAGCCTTTTCTTGCCTTTCCCTTCAGCCCTGTATTTATTAATGCACGTATATCCCGTTCGTTTTACAGATACGTTACTCCTCCTTTAGTCAGTGAGGCGGCTAAAATGTGGGGCTGGGGAAACAATACAGCCTCAGGCAAGGGAAGCTACCAAGGGACAGCTTACAGGGACCTCACGCAACCTCCTGTTCCATGTCCTGATCCAGCCCCAGGTGTTTTGCAGGGCCCCTGCGAGCCCCAGCATTTACAGTCCCTTTTCCCTCAGGTGCTAGGAAAACACAAAGACTTAAGACCAAGAGTCAGTGCACCAGGTGAAAGAGGTGGCAGATCGACCATGACCGCCAATGACCCAAAACCTATGGCCTCAGTCTTTCCTGGAGGCTCTTTACAAACCCAACCCACATCCTCCCTCACCCACAGTGTAGGCACCTGTCAGGATAAAACAGCAATCGGGTTAGAGCCCAGAGGTTGCTACATTTCAGCAAAAGAGGGATCCCGGGCTTAGACAGCGAGCAGTCCTGTGCGGAGATGTGGGACTAGACCCCTAGGCCTATCAGGGGATGTCTGAGGGTGGGGGGTGGGCACTGAAGAAGCTGAATAGGAAACATGGCGTGGTGCCCCTAGACCATGAGCTCAGCCTCCCTGGAGAAGCTTTTTTATTTGTCTGGTGTCCACACCCTCAACCGTTCTCAACCCCCTGCAGGGAGAAGGCCTCCTGGGCTCTGTCCTTCCACCCGTGCCAGCCACCCCCTGCCCCACTGCTGAATGAAGGCCATTTCAAGCGCTGCTTCTCCCTCCATGACCTTTTAAGGGCTGTGTTTGTCCCGTCCACCTCCACAGCCCTTCTCCCTCCCTGGCCCTCAGCAGGTGGGAGGGGCCAGCTGCTTTAGGACAGTCGCCTTCTCCATTTACCCAAACACCTCTCTCCTCCCAGTGGAATGGAGCTCTCGCCAGCACTGCCCTCCTCCATCGTCTGTGTCAGCTGGTCCCAGCCCATCTGTAGGGTGAAAGAACTCATCAAGAGTTTCTTCTGCCCTTGCAAACCCATACCAGCTACTTGTTACCATCTCCAAGGGATACGACATTGCTCCCTGTCCATCTGCATGAGCTACTCTTGGCTTCCTTCAAGGGTCAAGAAGGCCATTTTTCTGCTTGTCAGGTTCATTGATGCTAGCTGTGTGAGCCCTGATGTGGGACGAGGGTGTCTCCTTCATTGCTTAAGACTTATTGAGGATGGGTCCCTACAGATGTAGGGGTGTGAGGGCTAGGCTCTCCTTTAAGAAGCACCACTTGTGGCCGGCCCAGAGCGTAGTTACACACCCTGCCCACCCCATAATCAGCCACTTCAGAAGAGTGGTTTTCCGAAGAGACGTTCCTGGGTCGACTCTCTTATCCTCGACCTTAAAAAACAAACGAACTCACGAACAAACACAGACAGAAAAACTCCAGATCCCCAGAAGATGTGAGCTCTAGGAAGAAAAAAGCACCCATCTGTCTACTTAGCAATAAGAAGGGTCTCTTCCCACCCACATTGACTAGTTCCCCACCCCCCTCCATTAATGTGAGTAATGAATCAGTCTGGCCACAGTTGGTCACTGTAGGCTAGTGGGAAATACCCAGTGGAGGCAAAGGCCCTTACCAGATGCATGAATGTTGGCGAATGTCGGCTGCCACTGCCCCACACACTGTGTCTTTATGGAATCTCTCCCTGCCCACCCCTCCCCTTCTCCACCTGGACACAACTTGCTCAAAGGCTGGCGACATGCGGGCCACTCATCTACAACCAAGTCCCGATGGAGCAAGAGGCCCAAGCCTAGGGGATGCAAGACCGACCCATTTCTTACGTGTGACTCGTCCCAGCCAACCTGTTGGTGACACGATGGTTAAATTTCCCAACTGAAAACAAGCCAATGACACCCACACTGGCTGTGTACACGTTGCTAGACTTTGTGTTGTACAACTAAACATTGCTGTTTGAACAATAACTGCCTGGCCTGTGTCTTCTTTGTGCTCCTCACTCCTCGGCCAAACAGACATTACATCATCTCACCCATGTGTGGAGGCTGAGACAGGGCCTGTCTTAGAAGGAGCCACAGAAATTCAGGACAGAAATCATCTTGTGAGCTCAGTTCCTCTTCATCGGACCCCAGTCATTCCCTGGGATTTTGTATCCGAAATGAGTGATGAAGCTCTCATACTTGATCTTGAGGGATGCACTGCGTAGCCTGCTTCCTTCCATGAAAACAATTCAAATCACTAGCTTGTCCCTCTCTCTCTTAACTGAAACCCATCCTGCTTCTCTTTGAGGTTTATCCTCTCCTTGGTAACCCGCAGGTAACACAACTCTCACCTGTATGTTATTTCTCTGAATTTGGACATGATGGGCCCATACATGCGACTGTGTCTGGGCTCTCAATAGTCTGTAAGGTGAATGCAAGGTATAGGTGAACAGGGAGGGGTCAAGGCTGGAGGAAGACGAGTCCGGGGCCTCTTGGGAGGCATTCGGGTAAAATGATGAGGGCCAGAACTGGAGTGACCGCTTCGCCTGGATGGGGAGAAAGGGTGAAGGTGTGAGCGATGGAGTTCTTCCAACGTTAGCTGTCGCCAGAGGAAACCCGAGTTCTTCAGCCCAGTGCCTTCGTGCACATATGGAAGCGTCAGTCCGGAGAGCAGAGCTGCCTCGTCTGAAGCTGCGCACGTAAGCACCAGCGCAAGAAGGAGACCAGGTCTCAGCGACGGCCCCGCTGCCGCACGCTGTCCCCATTGTACCTCATTTACTCTCATTGTCTTGGATTTAAACATACACATACCTCTGAAATCAGAATGCTAAACTGACACCTGATGACATGTCAGTTTAGGTGGCAACTTTTTTTCTTAGTGGTACCTCTAAAAACGGTGCATCGGGTAACTGACAGCACGTGAAGGTGGATGAACTGCGGTAATCCCGATGTTCACGTCCTTCCCCTGAGAAGCTCTCTGGTGCTGGTTGTGGTGTTGAAGGGAAATGAGAGTATGTACAGCCTTTCCGTCTTCAAAGCAGTTGTGTGTGATGTGTCCCGCCGGCTCTCCACAGCCGCCCCGGGGGTGGGGGTGGTGGCAGGGCAGGTGCGATGGCCCCCACGGAGCCCCCTCTGACTTCCTGTTCTGAAGGCCACAAGGTAAGAATCCGGCTCTGGTTCCAGGTTTTCTCTGGTGGGAAAAAGTTTCCACCATAGAATCGAGAGATCATCCCGGATCCTTTCTCCGAAGGGCAGAAGCTTCCGGACCCGGGCCAGGGAAGGCTGCGGCAAGGCCTGCTCCTCACTCTCATTTCTGGACAGGTTCGGTTCAAGTTCATGCCGATGATGCAGCGGCAGGGCAGGCAGGCGAAGGTCACTCACCTGCTCACCCCTCCGGGCCCTGGGGGGGGAGTCAGCTCCCTGGGCCGGCCCCTTCCCGGTAAGGCGGGGAGTCTCACATCTGATTCCACCCGGGCCTCCATCACTGCGGCTCCCCAGGCCGGCAGCCCCCGCTCACTTCTCTCCTCTTTGCGCCATAATCGCCACCCTCCGCTTGACAGCCCGGCCCCTCGGCTTGGTGCAGGCCCCGCCCCTTCCCATCTGCGGGGCGGCCGGAGGGGCCGAGCAAGATGGCGGTGAACCAGAACCACACGGAAAACCGCCGCAACGCCTACATCCCTCACGGCGAAAGGTGCCGCAGCGGGAGCCGGGCTGCCGTCGGAGGAGGCGGGGCACAGACTGGGCGGAGCTGGCGGCTTGCGAGCTCTCGGCGAATCAGGGGCTTTCGCGCCTTTTCCGACGCTTCCCGCTTAGCTCCGCCCCCGACGCCCGTGCGCGTGCGCGTCCTCACGCCTGTTCCGGGACGTGGAGGCGGCGCAGGCGGAAGCGTGCGGCCTCGCACGTGTGAAGGGCGGGAGCGCGCCGCCGCGTGACTGAGGGCGGGCGGGGTCTCCTGGAGAGGGCGCGCCTCCTCGGGAGAAAGGTGCGAGCGCCCTGGGGGAGGGGGGAGTCGCACCGCCCCTGCGGGTGACGCGCAGCTGCTGTTGGGTGCGAGGTAGCAACCTTGGTAGGGTGACGGCCGTGGCCGCGCTCCCTCTGCTCACTCTGGGGAAGGAGGCCGTGGACTTCGGGAGGCGGAAGAGGCGTTGTGTGGAAAATTCTAGAAAGACTCCAAACTGTTGCGGGGGGGGGGCCTCTCCTTGTCTTCAGAACGTCCCAAAGCCCCCTTACTTTCGACCCCAGCCAGGGAGAAGCCTGGGAAGAACGGCGCTCCCTGGGCTTTAGGGTGTGCACCGGTCGCTTGGCGCAGTGCCCGCAGCGTTGCTGTTCCCCGGCCTGTGGCCGCTCTCTGGCTGTTGTGAGGGAGTCAGGTTTTGGCCTCTGCACCTCGTGCCCAACTCCCCTCCCTTACTTCCCCGCCCCCCAGTTTCTCAGTCCTGCCTGTCCGCCCGCCGGACCCCTCTTAGCTACGCCCCTCCCCTCCTGCCGGACCCCTCTTAGCCACGCCCCTCCCGCCGGACCCCTCTTAGCCACGCCCCTCCCCTCCCGCCGGACCCCTTAGCCACACCCCCTCCGCCCGCCGGACCCCTCTTAGCCACGCCCCTCTCCGCTGTGCGGCCCTGAAACCAGGCGCTGTGCTCATGGGCGCTGAGCCCCGTGAGCCCCTTG
>PVJC01041867.1:0-15172 GCA_004026665.1 Murina feae
AGAACTTCTGTGCTGGAGACACCCTTATGGGGCAAGAGTTGTTTCAGTGGAGCTTTTATGCTCACTGCATCTGCCCCGAGTGTGTTCCTTGTGGATCTGTTTTGTTTAGGTTAGTCCCACTCTGGCCACTGGGTGAGGCTGGCTCCTGTATCTTTAAGAAGGCGTTGATTAAGCCTCTGCCCTAGCTCTGACGCAGCTTGGGAGGGGCGGGGCCTCGGGGAGTTTATAGGGCAGGGCGGAGCAAATAGCTATGGCGCTTCTCAGCCCTGCGCTGAGAGACACCAGGTCTCTGTGTCCCACGGTAATTGCTGCAAGCAACGCTGAGAGAAACCCACTTTGGATTTCCTCCCGGTGCCAGTCAGTCCCCCTTCTCCGGGTGTCTGGGTCCTCAGAAACTCGCTTGGAACTGGAGTTCAGAGCCGCTGGGGACTTGTGGCTCTCTCCGTTTTGGAAAAGAACCGCGTCCCCCAGCGCCAGCCCTTCCCCGAGCCCCGTGCACGCGCCTCTGTACCTCTGTACTTTGCTTCTGCTGCTCCTCTGAGTCTCAGACTCTTCTCTAGTTGTAGGATTTTCACTCAGCCAGCCTTCCTGTGGGTGCGAGTGGTGTCCATGTGTTCTTTGCGTGGTTTTTCTGAAATAGTTGTTCACGGCTGCATTTACGGTGTCTACCCTATGCCGCCATCTTGTTTCTCCCTAGATGAAATATTTTTAAGGTATTGTTTTTACACATTAAGTGGATTTTTAAAATTTTATTTTTCAGTTACAGTTGATATTCGATATTATTTTGTCTTAGTTTCAGGTATATGTCATCATGGTTAGAAATCAGGTATTTTGCAAAGTGATCCTCCTGGCACCATACAAGTTATTGGCTATATTCTTTATTCTGTACTTTTACAACTCCATGACTGTTTTGTAACTACCAACTTGTACTTCTTAATCCCTTCAGCTTTTTCACCCAGCCCCCAACTTCCCTCCCCTCTGGCAACCTCAGTCTGTTCTCTGCATCTGTGAGTCTGTTTCTTTATAGATGAGACTAGAGGCCCAGTGCACAAAATTTATGCACTGGAGCAGGGAGAGGGGGGCGGGTCCCTCAGCCCATCCTGTGCCCTTTCGCAGTCCAGGACCCCTTGGGGGATGGATGTCCGCCTGCCTGGGGGATCAGGCTGGAGGGATGTCCCTGGGGGTGGGCAGAAATCAGGCCTAAGCTGGCAGTCAGACATCCCTCTCGCAGTCCAGGGCCCCCCTTGCTCCTTATCACCTGCCTGCAGTGGAGCCAGGAGAGGCTCCCGCCATCACTGCTGCACTCACCAGTGAGCATGTCTTTTGGCTGAGAGGCGCTCCCCCTGTGCACTGACCACCATGGAGCAGCTTTTGCATTGAGTGCCTGTCCCCTGGTGGTCAGTGTGCGTCATAAAGACCAGTCGTTTCGCTGCTCGTTCTGCTGTTTGGTTGATTTGCATATTACGGTTTTATTATATAGGATACTGAGGATGTTCAGCTGTTGGAACATTGCAGCTCCATCCTGGGCCATTTGGAAATGCATTCCCTCCCTTCTCTGCTGTCTTCCTTCACTTTGTTCATTTCCCACAATTTCCAGAGAATTGGCTTCCCTTGAAGGTCAGCTCTTTTACACATAACTTACAGCAAAGAACATTTGATATCCCCCCCATTTCATCTTTATTTAAACACATACTGTTTATAGTAATTTTGGATAAGAACTGATAAAGAGAATCTGAGCATATTCTAAATGGGGTTGGAATGTAAAAATATAGCTGAGGTAAAATGAGGCCAGTGCTGCTGTATGCTCAGACTAGCATAGGTGGCCCTACAGTCAACCCCACAGAATGGTTGGGAGCATGCAATTTGGGAACAGACAGGTTGGTGTCTCTCGCTCCTCCAGACAACTCCACTCCCCTCACCTTGCTGTCTTCCCTGGAGACTGCCCTCTGTGGACTGCCCTACTAGGGTTTCCTGCCCTCTGGCCTCCAGTTGGTTTTTGGTTAATAAGAAGCCTCAGCAGTTGATGGGGTGAAGGGAGGAGAGAGGGGTCAGCATATTTGTTCTTCTGGCTTCCTCCTTGGGATGCTGCTTTGGGCTTCCTCTGTCCCTACTAAAAGTTCTCTTCTCTGAAGGCAGCCTTCTCCCACTGACCCTCTGCTTCCACATTCATATGACCACTCCCCTCCTGTCTCTTCAAGCCTCGGTGTGGTAACTGCTCTGTGGCTGTTATTTTCCTCTGTACCACTTCATGTGGTTCTCCTAAACCTGACCCACACTATTTTTAAATTGTCCTTTTGTAAATCAGCCCTTGGATGAGCTTAATGTGAGTGTGATGTGTTTGATCACTAACTGATATGTTACTCATCTTATGCACCTAACACAGTGCTAGGCAATAGCAAGCGAATGATAATTACTTATGAAATAAATGAAGGCTTTCTATAACTCCTCCTAGCAGTGTGTGTATGCTTCTGTTATTTCCCAAGCCAACTACATACCATGACTTGGGGAGAACCACAAAGTCATTGAAGACACACATACACATGTGCACACACATGTGTACACACACATGCACACACAGTGCTGCCACCAAGAGGTGGCTCTGGGAGCAGGCTATGGTGCACTTCCCCCAAAGCCCCTGCAAATACACATATACTCAAATTAAAAATATGTGCTTTCTGTGCAAATGCAGCTTCAACTCCAACCCTATCTTCCTGATTATGAGACCACCTTTTTGAGCCCCTGACAAGGGAATCCATAGATCCCTCTGCCCATACATACCCTCCCACAGTGAGAGAACATTGACCATCTTGCTGAGTCAGGTGTTTTCTGCCTCTTCAGAGTGGTGGGCCTCAGGGCTTTGGAAGATTCTGGAGAGAGCAGGGTCTTCAGGATAAGTGCTCTGAGAAGCAGTCTGTTCACCTACCTCCTTTAGAAGTTTCCTGTCTGGATCACTTGCCAGCGGGAGCCAGGCCAGAGGGGAGTCCCGTGAAGGACAGCAGAGACTTTCTCTTCTGTGCCTGGGGGTCATCTGGAGTCTGAACTGGTTCCTGCAGTGGATGGACATGGGCATTTGGTGAACTGAAAGGTACAGGGAGAGCTCAACTCACCCAAAATATAATAACCTGGCTTTCATATCCCTGAGATTTTTAAGAGGGAGGGGAAGATCATCTATTTCTGTCCAACTGTGACTGCAGATGAATTATAATTTCCACATGTCGCCCACAGAGCAGACGACAGTGAATGAGTAAGAACAATAATCTGATACTGGGAGCAAGACAGAAATAATCTCCAAATTGGTTTCTCTTCCTCCAGTGTGCCTCGCTCAAATCCCCTCCACATGCTGCTGCCAGAGACATTTTTAAACACAAATTTGGCCTTCTGGTCCCGGTGAATGTGGCTCAGTTGGTCGAATATTATCCCATGCACCAAAAGGTTGATGGTTCATTTCCAGGTCATGGTACATGCCCAGGTTGTGGGTTCAGTCCCCTGATAGGGTGTGTGCATGCAGGAGGCAGCAATTGATTTGCTCTCTAAAAAAAATCAATAAAAATACATTTAAATTATTTTGGCTTTCTCTCCTTGCTCAATTATATCTTTTGTATCTATAGGTAGAGTTCCAATTTCTCTTTCTCTCTTTCTTTCTTTCCTCCTTCTTTTTTTTTTTTTTTGTCTTTTGTAACGTGGTCCTTGCCTACATTTATAGCCTTGGTTTCAATTTGCCTAACCCTTCTATCTTCCTCACCCTTGCCCAGACCACACACACGCACACCAATGGTGAACTGATAATAGCTTCCCAATACATTCTGTTTCCTCTATTCCTTTATCTGGAAAGTATTTCTTTTATTTCTGCCCAATTGCTTGTCTTAAAAAACAACAACATAATTCATCTCCAAAACTGAGTCAGACATTATATCTTCTATGCACTTTCACGTGCATAGAATCTCCTGTGGACTTTGTTAAAATGACAATTCTCATTCAGCAGGTCTCTGGGTGAAACTGGAGAATTTGCATTTCTCACAAGTTGGTCATGCTGCTCTTTCTGGTCCAGGGACCACCCTTAAAGCAGCCGGTAACATTACCTTCCTCTATTAAAAATGTTAGATTCCACCAATTTTCTGAACTCTTCTCTTCTTTAACCATATTTTTGTTGTTGCTCTAATGCTATCTATATATATAAAAAGCCAGGCACCAGAATGTTATAACGACCAGAATGACCGGTTGCTATGATGCCCACTGTGGCCAGTGAACTGGCCCAATCTGGGGGCAAGACTGGCCAGCCAACCTCCTATAGCCCCTCCTCCTGGCCAGCCCCGCCCTTGATTACCCTCCCCCACCCCAATAGGGGGCAGGGTCGGACAGCCAACCTTCTGCAGCCCCTCCCCCCACCAGGCCCCATGCCAGATCTGTGCCACCACCCTGATCAGGGGCAGGGCCGGCCAGCCAATCTCCCGCCATCTCCTCCTTCTGACAGGCCCAGCCTCGATCCTCCCCAATTGGGGCTGGGCCGGCTGGCCCCCATCCATGCATGAATTCATACACTGGGCCTCTAGTATTATACATAATTTTATTTGTTTATATGTCTGCCTTCCCAAACATACATGCCATTTCTTTTTTTAAATTAAATTTATTGGGGTGACATTGATCAACATGAACATACAGGTTTCAGGTGTGGGTTTCTATGTTACAAACTCTGTATATTGCACTATGTGCCCACCACTCAAAGTCAAATCTTCTCCTGTCACCACATATTAGGACCCCATTTCCCTCTTACCCACCTACCATTTCTTAAATGTAAAGACTGTGCCTTTACCTGCAGCTCTCAGCACAGCATGTCATAGGAACTTAGGAAGCATTTGATATTTACCTGTTGAAGAAATGTTGACTGACATATAGTTTTTACTTGTCTGTGGAACATAAAATCATTTAATCATGTTTACTTAAGGAGAATCTGTGACTGTGTGACATCTGGACAAATATGAAACCCAGGCTATACACACTCTAGTTATTAAAACAACAGCTTTATTTGCTGGACTCCACCTTTAACTCTGTGTGCTTTATGACAGGTAAGAGATATTGGTAATATTTTTACTGTGAACACTAGCATCAACTGTACACTAATAAATATCCAACCTATGCATATATAAATACATAGTCTCCAAAGATACAAAAGGCAAAAACAGTAAAATGTACCTAGAACCCAAACCTTGTATGAGGGCGTTCCAGGGAACACATGGCACCATTTTCCAAATGTTAGAAACTAATAAAAGCAGGCCGGAGGCCCATGTTGCAGGACAGGGCAGTGGGAGGTGAACTCTCTGTACACCTTTGGTCAAGGCCCCAATGACTCTGAGACAAGATAATACCATGCAAGGGGGAGTTTTCTAAACCAGACCACAGAACTCTGTCAACTCTGACGTTTTTCCTTCTAGGCTAGATGTTCCAGAAATCCTCTCTAATGAAGGATTCCCAAAGAAAAGTACACAGGGGGAGATTCTGGATAAGTTGAGTGAGATCATCTTCTGAATGATGGAGTTTATCTTACAGCTCCCCGTTTCACAAGCATGATAGTTAACATCTGAATCTCCAGCCAGTCAAAATGTCACACGGGTTAGAAAGAGCTGATTGCAACACCATCCAACAATCACGCCAAGAGTTTTGGCTAAACACTGTAGGAAAATTGCACTCTCTTACATCAAGGATACCTTTCCCCACAAAGTGTCCCAGAAGACCGCAGCCAGCTCAGCATTAGAATAATTAGAGAAACCTGACACTTCTGCAGGAGAGTCTTTCCAAGCTGCTTTGAGGCGCACCTATTAATGGCGACGTGCAACATGGCTCTGGTGGGTTGCGAGAATCAAAGGGTTAATTAACTGAGTAAATCCAAACTCATTAACTTTGATGAAAGGGAGGCTACAGATGAGGAATCAGAAGATCCTATTTCGAGTGGGAGGGCTTCAGTGCCAACCACTGGAGCAACCTTTTTTCTGGTGGTGCTTTGTTTATGTCTTCGTCAGCTTTCTCTGCCATTCCCTTCTGCTGTGTGTGTCTCCTCTGCAATCCCTTTCATCCTCTGTAAAAGACAGTGTTGAATAGGAATAAAGAAACTGCACTGGAGTCAGACAGATGTGGGCTAGAATCCCGGCCTTTGTATTTCCTAGCTCTGTTGCTGCTGGCAGATATCCTGGCTTTTTAAAGCCTCAGTTTTACTGTCTGTAGAATGGGAATAATAATACTATCTCACGAGATTGGGGTGAACTCAGGGTGAATTGCAGAGAAGGTCTGTAGCTCCGTACATACTCACTTTGCATATTTAGGTGCTCGGTCCACAGTGGTCATTGCTACAGGAGCACCCCACTGAGTGCCTGACTCAGTTTCCACCCAGATGGTTTGAGAAAGAATAGACCCCTTGTTCCTCTCCCAGAACTTTGGGAGACTTCAAGTCTCAACTGTAAAGCTGTGAATTTCTAGGGCCAAAACAGGCTTCTATTTCTCTGCAAGGCCATGCTGCGCAACACAAGGCTGCCCTCTGTTGTCCATGGAAGAGTGCAGACAGGAGCCTGATTCCTGGAGGCGGTGTCAAGAGTCTGTTCAGAAGTAACCATTTCCTCCTAGGATGCCTGCGGGCGTTCTGTGCAGAGGGGAGGAAGGCATAAGTCACCTGCCTGGCTCGGTACTAAAGGTGAGCATTTGGTGTGGTAACAATGTAAGGTCTTTCTCAGTGGGTTCCCTACCATCAGATGCCCTCTTTCTGCCCAGACCCCGATACCCAATGCTCTAACCGTGGGATCAGAATTGTCCACCCAAATCCATAAGACTGCCTTAAAGGAGAAAGGTGGCCGTGTACTCTGAGTAAAACCTCATAAAGCTGCTTCTCAGAATATCCGGCCTCTGATGTGAGCAGCTGCTCCTCCCTCCACGGTGGCAGGAAGCTGTGGCTGACAGCATCGTGTGAGGAGCTTACTCTTTCTGACCTGAATTAACTCACAGTTCTCCTTGATCAGGAGACATGCTGCTCTTCCTCTTGTCCCATCCCCTGGGATTTTGTGTTATCAGGTCAAATAAAAAGTCCCCGACCACTAACCTTAGATCCATGGTTAAGATAGTAATAATAATAATAAAATAACAATCCAGGGTGCTACCCACTCTCTTTTTCTACGAAAAAAGTGCAAGAAAAGTTGTCTGAAAGCTGTCAGATTGAGGTTTGTGCATCACCCGAGATAAGAGGCTGGAGGGAGGGTGGAGACATGGTCGCTGCCTGGCCCGGCTCCCAGTTCATTGGCTGAGCCTCCTACTGGTGGCTGAGTGCCAGTCTCTGTCAGGGTGCTGCCTCCCTGGCATCTCAGGGACAGGCACCAGAGGCCAGCTGCCCCTGGGGAGTCCTGGGCTGGTGGCAGCTTTTAATGCTCTGTGGAGGGAGGACATCTTCTGGCTCAGGATCTGCAGCCAAGTCTCTGCTAAAGTCCCAGTTCTGCAATTTCACCCAGTTGACTGAAGAGTCTGGAAAAAGGTGGCCGGTCTTCAGGTTTCTAGAAAAGGAAGAAAAGAACTCTGTGAGTTCCTTGTACTTGTGTGCCATAGCTAATCCCAAAAGCAAATGAGACTTCACCAGCAATACCCTCTGCTGATTTTAAAATATGCTTTTAAAATGGTGCCAGACCAATTAGAATCCATATTGATACAATGATTTTAGACACATACGTACATTCTTCACAAAAATTAACTCAAGCTCAGCTGATGTGTCTCAGTGGTTGAGCATCAACCTATGAATCAGGAGGTTGAGGTTCGATTCCTGGTCAGGGCATGTGCCTGGGTTGTGGGCTCAAATCCCCAGTGTGAGAAGTGCAGGAGGCAGTTGAGCAATGATTTTCTCTCATCATTGATGTTTCTTTCTCTCCCTCTCCCTTCCTCTCTGAAATCAATAAAAACATATTTAAAAAATAAATTAATCAACTCAAAAGGATCATAAACCTAAATGTAAAACTTACAAAAATTCTAGAAAATAACATAGGGTGACCCTTGGGTTTGGCAATGACTTTTTAGTTACAACACCAAAAGCATGATTCATAAAGGGAAAAAATTAATGTTGAACTTCGTTATAATTTAAAAACTTTCACTCTGTAAAAGACACTGTTAAGAGAATGAGAAGACAAGCCTTAAGCTGACAGATAATATTTTCAAAACACACATCTGATAAAGGACTTATATCTGAAATATACAAAGACCTCTTAAAACTTAAAGCCTTGTATGCATGCATATAAGCATAACCAATGGACACTGACAATAGGGGGGTGAGGACCTGTGCTGGGAGATGGGCAGGGAGTGGTCAATGGGAGGGGGGAAGGAGATATATGTAATTCTTTCAACAATAAAAAATTTTAAAAAATAATAAAAGTAATAACTTCAAAAAAACCCCACTAAAACCAAAACCCAAAACCTTAAAAGCAAGAAACAAATTACCTGATTTTAAAATGGGCAAAAGATCTAAACAGATACCTTATTAAAGAAGATATACAAATAGCAAATGAGTATGAAAAGATGCTCAACATCATATGTCATTAGGGAATTGCAAATTAAAACAAGATACCACTTGTTTTAGAGATACCACTATACACCTATTAGAATGGCTAAAATCCACAACACGAACACTGACAATACCAAATGCTGGTGAGGATGTGGAGCAACAGGAGTGCTCACTGCTGGTGAGAATGCAAAATGGTACAGCCACATTGGAAGACAGTCTGGCAGTTTCTCACAAAGCTACACATGGCATTGTTATTGTAAGATCCAGTAATCACACTTCTAGTTATTTACCCAATTGAGCTGACACTTATGTCCATACATAAACCTACACACAAATGTTTATAACAGCTCTATTCCTGGTTGCCGAAAACTGGAAGCAATCAAGTTGTCCTACAATAGGTGAATGGGTAAACAAACTGTGGTATATGTATACAATGGAATAGTATTCAGTGATAAAAATAAATGAGTGAAAAAGCCACAAAAAGACATGGAAGAATGTTAAATGCATATTGTTAAGTAGAAGAATTCAATATGGAAAGGCTACCCACTCTATGATTCCAACTAGATAACATTCTAAAAAAGGCAAAACTTGGATAATAAAAAGATCAATAGATGATAGGGATTTGGGGAGAAGGGGAGAAAATATAAATAAATAAAGGTGAAGCATGGTGGATTTCAGGGCAGTGAAACTATTCTGTATGATACTCTAATGGTAGAAACATATCATACACTTTTCAAAACCTATAGGACTGCACAAACACAAAGAGTGAATCTTAATTAAATGATGGGTATCAGTTAATAATGTACCAACAGTGCTTGATTAATTATAATAAATATACTATACTAATACAAAATGTTATTCATAGGGGAAAAGGTATGTGGGAACTCTGTTATTTGCTCAATTTTTCTGTAAATCTAAAACTTCTAAACAATGATGTTTATCAGGTTAAAAAAGAGAAAAAAGTGCTAAATAAATGTCATCTATCATAATTATTATAGCATTTAACCCTTGTGAAATGAACTAGATTTGTTTTGCGCCCTTGTTTGTTTGTTTCTTTGTTTCTGATTATAAAAGGTCTATGAACTCAGCTTTATGAATTTACAAATCAAGCATTATGTAATTCTCTACCAGTAAGAAAGAACAGATTTAGAGAGTTGTCTAAGATTAACGACTAAGACAGGGCAATGCTGAGACAACACCCAAGTAAGTATTCTATAGTTTTTCAATTCTACCTTGTTACCATCCAATGATCTAAATTTGTATTAACTCCCTATTTCAGCAACTTTCAACTTTGGTTGAAATTTAAAATTTTCTAACTCACCATAGGATATTTAAGACTCACGCTGATGTGGTTCAAGGCACACAGCCTGTAACCCAAACGTGGGTCACTGAGACATCTGGGAGGGTGCAGAGTAATCGGATTCCCTTTCTGAATTGTTGCAGGAGTAAAATGAACTCTAAGTCATTTTAATATTTTCACAGCACACGTGAACTTCTGATCCCCGATTTATAGAACTAACTTTATGTACAGGCAATGGTTTTACAACGTTACACAAATAATTCCCCCCCCCCCCCAACCAGGAAACTCAAATACCGACATAGGCTTCACTCCCTCGTTCTCTCTGACAATGTGTTGATGCCTTATGGCATTATGTAGCAAATCAAGTGATATTTAAGGTCACTGCCAGATCTCTCTAGTTAATAGACACTCAAAGTCACTTTCCTGTTCACCTATTTCATTCATCCTTGCTGACTCATCCTCTAAAAGGGTCCCTTTCTCTGGGGAAAGGGGCAGACACTGAAGCTGTAGATTGTAACGCAGGGGAACACACTTCCTTTACTGACCTCTTTCCAGCAATGATTCATGATCTGGTAGATATGAGAGGAGGCCAGCCGGGGCTTGTATAACCGAAATCCAGTACTGATGTCTTCCACCACCTCTGAGTTGCTTCGGTTTTCGTATGGAATTTTGCCTTCGCTGAAGACTTCCCACATTAGCACACCTATAAGAAATGGCAAGTGCAGCACAACTAATGAGAAAGCTCACAAACAGCAAACAAACGTACATCTAGAAATCACAGACTCCTTGACATTAAGATTCAAGTCCCTACCTCCAAGAAGCAAAATATCAAGCCACCTGAGGCTTACTAGGCTTGTACTATTTCTAAAGAACAGAGATTTCCCAACCTTCTTAGGGGTGAAGAATTGTCAGGCTCAGCCCTCTGTTAATTCTAACTCAAATGCTACTACTAAAACTTGCACGGGACATAAACTCGAATGTTTACATCATGTGAAGTGGGCGAGGTGTGTAATAGGGACTAGTGAGGACTGTGGAATATGGGGATCAAAAGTTCTGTCTTGCTCTAGCTGGTTTGGCTCAATGGATAGAGTGTCAGCCTGCGGACTGAAGAGTCCCAGGTTTAATTCTGGCCAAAGGCATATGCCTGGTTTGCGGGCTTGATCCCCAGTAGGGGGCGTGCAGGAGGCAGCCAATCAATGATTCTCTCTCATTGTTGATGTTTCTATCTCTCTCTGTCTCCCTTCCTCTCTAAAATCAATAAAATATATTTTTAAAAAAATTGAGACAGCTGTGATTTAGCTCCAGCAAGACAGAGCACATGAAGGCTCAGAATTATCACATTTTCTGATTTTTCAAAAGAAGTCATATATTGAGAGTTTTAAAATATAAACTCCATTTGATTTTTAAGAATACTGTGTAGACCAAGCCAAACACATCTTCAGGTTGTCCATTTCAATCACCTGATTTAATCCCTTTTCCTCTTCTGCCCAAAGTATGTCACACCTAGCTTTATTATGTGCTAATACATTCCTCGAAGGCAGATTGGGAAGACAGCTGGCGCCCAGGTGTTTTCAGAGCATATTCTAGAGAACCTTAGGGCAGAATTTTTCAAAGCATCATCTCCAAAATGTCTGAACAAATATCACCTCAGAAGTTGGCTCAAATGGTAGATCCTGGGACCCCACCCAGGCCTCTGGATCAGTATTTCTAAGGGATCCTCAGGAATGCCTGAGGAGTTTTGGAAATTCAGAATCTATCTGTAAATAAGACTGTTCAGTATCCCAAGATGCCAGGATTTCTAGTGAGATTTTTTTTGGGAAAATTAGGGTCTGAGACTCAATGCTGGTTTGAAAACAATTGCTTCCTTGCAAACCTTGTAAGGCATTGATGAGAAACTTCAGTAAGGCCCAAATTGGACTTGCTTAAAACACTGCAGTTAATTAGGACAAAACCCTGTGGGTGGAGACAGCTTCCTCTCAGCATTCAGGTGCCCAAGAGCCACCTCCTCGGAGAGGCCTTCCCAGATCATGTATTTAAAACAGACTCTCTCTTCATCCCAGTCACTCTCCATCCCATTACTTGTTCTTATTCATAGCACTTCCTTATCACTACCTGACTTTGTGGATTAGCTTGTTTACATAATTGTTATCTGTCTCCTCATAAACTTCAGCTTCAAGAGCAGTCTTTCCTGTACTGTGAGCTGCACTATCCATTACTGTACTGTGAGCTCCTACGTTGGGCCCAGGCATAGAGTAGATGCTCTATAAATCGTTGCTGAATGAATAAGTAGTTATTGAGGATTAAATGAGGGAATAAAATATTGGACAAAATATGGTTTTGATCCTCAAGGAACTCATGTTCTAGTCTCCTGACTCCTCCAGCTTTGAATCTCACAGCAGCTGTCACCAGAATCCTGTTTCCATTCTCATTTTCACCCTATTTTCAAAGATCTCTAGAATAAATACAATAATGAGGGCACCCTTTCATGCTTTTTAGAGCCATTATTACACATAGACTACCAGCGGGACTCCCTCCCATCTGGAGTGCAAGGGCAAGCAGACTCAGATCACGTGGCTCTGGGCCAGGCGACACCCACCGAATGACCACACATCCGACTTGCTGCTGTAGCGACTGAAGGAGAAGACTTCCGGGGACGCCCACTTCACCGGGAACTTGGTGCCCGTGGAGCTGGTGTACTGATCATCAAGGACAAACCTGGGAAGACAGCAGAGAGAGCATGTCGGAGTGTTCTGGGGGCCTGAGTTCCCCTCCTGAGGCTGTTCCGGCACCATGTCCCTGAGTTACCTTGTCATTCCAAAGTCCGACACCTTGATGACTTGGTTTTCTCCCACTAAACAATTCCGGGCAGCCTGGACAGGGGGCAGGCCAACAGAAAGGAAAGAGAAACTGTTGGCGGGTAATCAATAATGATGGAGTCTCCTATAATCAGATGCTGCTGTGGGAGGCCTTGAGGAGCTCGACAAAAGTTAATTGAACGTCACAAACGCCTCATGAAAGAAAGGTAGCTAGAAAGAGGACTGCGTGAGGCCCTTTATCAGGATGAGGAAGTTTGGCCTTTCATCTTTATTTCTGGGATTCTAATTAGAAGAGAAATCCATGTGTGGTCTAACCAATAATATGCTCTAATGCAACCATATGTGATAAAAAATGTTAACAGCAGGGCTGCTGGGAAGAGTCTGTCACCCATTTGACTAAAATAAAAATGTTTTCAAGTTTCTAATCCCCTTAAAACTATTTTTTTCAGCAGGAAGAGTACCTATTCCTCAGTTGGTATCCCAGAGTGTGGCATCGAAAGAGCCCTTAGCGATAAAAGACTCCAGGGAGCCTCAGACATGAGTGTGCCTGCGATTCCATGGTGGAGCATGTTAAAATAAGGATTCTGGAGCCCTAACCCCCAGAGGTTCCGAGGACAGTTCTAGGTGGGATTCTCGTAGCTCCTGGGATAACACTTTGAGAAAAACAACTTGTCCACTTCCCTTGTTTTACCAGGGGGACGCAGAGAGGTGAAGAAAAAGAGATTGTTCAATGCATTTTGAAAGAATGCAAACTGAATCTCAGAGGGTTAAAGTTAGAGGTGGGGCTGCGATTAGAGCCCCACCCAAAGGCCTCATGAAACACTTTCCCACTGGGACATCCTGAAGTGGGTAGTGGGGAGGGGAGGGCGTGTGTGACTTGATATTGACTAATGCATCCTGGAAGCTCGACATTTCAGGGGCCCTTCATCCGGGACCTGAAGGTGGATGCCCTGCACCATCTTACCAGGTCTCTGTGGATGACACACGCCTCTTCAAGGTAGGCCATGCCCTCACACACGTCCAGGCACATGCCCAGCAGGGTCTCTGCAGCCAAGAGCCCCCGCTGGCTGCGCAGGTAATCTGACAGGCAGCCATGCTCCATGAACTCAAACACAAGGCAGATGGGGGCCTGCTCTAGGCACACCCCATACAGCTGGACCAATTTGGGGTGAGAGAGTTTCCTGGAGAAAAAAGGCAAAGGGTGAGACGGTCCAAATTTAGTTTCCTGAAAATGAACCCACACCCCCCCCCGCCCCCAAAAAAAAAACCCACAAAAGCATGTCACTCGAGTCTAGACCTGAAGGATGGCAACTGTGTATGAGGATGAGTAGGGGCCTATGTGGCATCTTGTGTGGCTGGCATGTTGTGAATCAGAGAAGAGATGGGTAGGAGGTGAGATTCACCAGCTGGCAGGGCCAGACCATGCCAGGCCTGGGGACCATGGTGACAGTGTGATTTTGTTCTCTGTGCCATAGAAAACAACTGCTGGATTTGAGCAGGGAGCTGGCACAACACGGCATCAGAGTGCTACTTAAAGAATACAGCCAAGAGACAGCAAGATGGCGGCATAAGGTAAACACCGTAAATGCAGCCGTGAAAAACTATTTCAGAAAAACCACGAAAAGAACACATGGACACCACTCGCACCCACAGGAAGGCTGGCTGAGTGAAAACCCTACAACTAGAAAAGAGTCTGAGACTCAGAGGAGCGGCGGAAGCAAAGTACAGAGGTACGGAGGCGCACGCACGGGGCTCAAGGAAAGGGCTGGTGCCGGAGGTCACGGTTCTTTTCCAAAACAGAGAGAGCCACAAGTTCCCAGCGGCTCTGAACTCCAGTTCCAGGCGAGTTTCTGAGGACTCAGACACCCGAAGAAGGGGGACTGACTGGCACCAGGAGGAAATCAAAAACGGGTTTCTCTCAGCGTTGCTTGCAGCAATTACCATGGGACACAGAGACCTGGTGTCTCTCAGCGCAGGGCTGAGAAGTGCCATAGCTATTTGCTCCGCCCTGCCCTGCAAACTCCCCGAGGCCCCGCCCCTCCCAAGCTGTGTCAGAGGCTTTTGCAGATAAAAGGCTGAGTAGCCTAAGGCAAAGGCTAACTCAACACCTCCTTAAAGATACAGGAGCCAGCCCCACCTAGTGGCCAGAGTGGGACTAACCTAAACAAAACAGATTCACAAGGAACACACTCAGGGCAGATGCAGTGAGCATAAAAGCCCCACTGAAACAACTCTAGCCCCATAAGGGTGTCTCCAGCACAGAAGTTCTCCCACTGTAGACACAGCTGACTCTCATAACCAAGAGGCTTAGAGGTTAATTCCTCTCAGTGATCGCCTAACTCAGCAAGGGATGCAGCCAAAATGCGGAGACAAAGAAACAGGCCACAAATGACAGAAATGGAGGAAAGAAAACGACAGGATATAGAGTTCAAAACCACGGTTATTAGGTTTTTCAAGAAATTTCTAGAGACTGCCGATAAATTTAGTGAGACCGCCGATAAATTTAGTCAGCTCCTCAATGAATCTAATGAGACC